>ML395666.1:11264-29887 GCA_005239525.1 Nicotiana knightiana | reverse complement strand
ATATATATATATATGCGTATATAACACCATCTGGTCATGGGTCAATGTACATGTATAAATGAATGTAATGCATCAGAAGTACGTCAATAAAATCTTTCAGAATGTCATAAGACCATTATGCCTTTGATTAATTCATGAGGTAAACTTTATCACTTACATATTTTCTGAGACCCATGAACAGATGATAGAATAATAAGACACATGGGGAATCAAGAATATAGATACCTCAAGTATTTCTGTGAATAGAGTCATTTATGAAAGTTGCATATTTTTCTCATTTCGTTTGTATTGTATGGATCATACCAAAAGGAAAGAAGGGATAGCCTTAACATACCTGAGCCAATTCTTTTTACAATACCTCTAACACAAGTCTTTTGCGAAAAACACGTAACAGCGAATAGAAGTAGGGAAAAATCCATATGATGTTCTTGAGAAAGATTATACCAGGATCCCTTAGAATTGCATCTTACACTGCTATTACATGATATAATATCATATAATTTTCTGTGTAACGACCCAAACTACCCCGTCGAGATGTCGCCTATCGCAGTACTAGGCTAGCCGATTCGTTATTCAGAACATACGACAATTCTCTTCAATAATTCATTTTAAAAGCTTTTTTGTCATAATTCTTTCATTAAACAATTTCAAACAAGTAAAAGTAAACAAACATAAACCAATGGCCCGACCTCGGGTGTCACTAGTCATGAGCATCTAGGATACAAGTCCGATACAGTCTACTAAAAATGACAAGAGAAGTCTAATAAAAAGAACAACTAGAAGATAGGAGGGAGAAGAGCAAGGCTGCGATCGCCGTGCAGCTAGCCTGCTAAGCTCCAGAATAAACTGAGGAAGAATCAGCACTCACTCGGATGACCTGTGGCACCTGGATCTGCACATAAGGTGCAGGGAGTAACGTGAGTACGCCGACTCAGTAAGTAACAACTATAAATAAAGGCTGAGTGCAGTGATGAGCAGTAAAATCACATAAAGTTCAAGATTTTGAAGTCTCAATGAAACAACAAGTGTCAAATCAGTGTTCAAGTAAAAATATCATTCAAAACTCCAGTTCCAATGAAAACACGTACGAATATCTTCAACATTTTCGATAGAGGCTCAATATCAAAATAGAGTGGAAATAATTATTTCATCAACCAGCCCCTCGGGCAAGTCTCCCAATCACTCATCACTCAACACTCACACTCAGTAGGTACCTGCGCTCACTGGGGATGTACAGAATTCGAAGGGACTCCTACAATCCAAGAGCTATATCGCTGCGGCGTANCTCAGTCATCAACCTCACAAGCCACTCGGGCATTTCAGTAAAATCAGGGACTCAACCCATACAACTTTCATATGCTTTAAAATAGAGTATTGAAACTGAATTAAACAATAAACAGGTAAAATCATGATTGAGGATATGCTTTCAAATCAAAACAGTGTGAGTACAGTAATAAAATACCCCTGAGGGTCCAAACAGTACACACACAAGACCCCAAACATGGCATTCAGCCCAAGTTATAAGAATTTTTTCTAAAACATATAGCTAGTATACGACTTTATTCAAAATATGCAACTCTATAGTTGCTACGGGACGGACCAATTCACAATCCCTAACGGTGCATTCCCACACGCCCGTCACCTAGCCTGTGCGTCACCTCAATATAGTGAAATAGTACAAAATTCTGGGGTTTCATACCCTCAGGTATAGATTTATAATCGTTACTTACCTCAAACTGGAAGAAAATCTACTCCGCAATGCCCTTGCCGCTCGACTCTGCCACAAATCGCCCCGAATCAATTCAAAATCAGTATATCATCATTTGTATATGCTAAAGGAACGAAGCCCACATAAAAATTATCAAATTAAATCACAAATCCCGAAATTGGCCAAACCCGACCCTCGGGCCCATGTCTCGGAATCCAACAAAAATTACAAAACTAGAAACCTCTTTCACTCACTAGTCCAACCATATCAAATTTACTCCAATCCGATGACAAAATCCCATTTAAAACCCCAAAAAACTAACTCAAGAATTCTTCCCTATTTCCCCCAATTTTCCACCTCAAATCACAAATTAAATGATGAAATCAAAGGCATAATCATGGAATTTGACCAAAATTAGATAGAAATTACTTACCCCAAAAACCCACGCAAGAATCTCTCCAAAAATCACCTTCTCCCGAGCTCCCACTTCAATTTTATGTTATGAGTTCGAAACCCTCGTTTGAACCTTTTAAATTCTGCCCAGATATTCCTTCATTGTGATCGCAGAAATAGCCTCGCGATCGCGAAGCATAAACATGCTGCCCCATCTTTTTACTCTATGCGATCACGAAAGTCTCCACGCGGTCGCAAACCTCCGCCTCACAAACCTACGCGATCACAACCTTACTCTCGCGATCGCGAAGCACAATCGCCCCTACTCCCCCTCAGCTCCAATACACTACGCGAACTCGACACTGGCCACGCGTTCGTGAAGCAGTACCTCACGCAAGCACGCGATCGCGACCCTATCTCTGCGATCACATAGAAAAACTCCATCTCTTCCCCAAATAAGCCTAAGAAATCGCGAACATACCCTCCATGATCGCAAATAAGGAAACGAGAAGGCTCCGACCAGCAACTGACAGTCATTTGCAAAGTTCAAAAATAACCCGTTAACCACCCAAAACTCACCCGAGGCCCTCGGGACCTCAACTAATCATACCTACACCTCCCATAACATCATATAAAATTATCGAGCCTTCGAATCACTCCAAACAATATTAAATTACCAAATTACCCTTGGATTCAAGCCTAAGAATTTCTAAACATCCAAGATTCGCCAACGATGCCGAAACCAACCAAACCAAGTCTGAATAACTTGAAATTTTGCACACACATCACAAATGACACTATGAACCTATTCCACCTTCTGAAATTCCATTCCGAACCCGATATCACATTTTCCACTACTGACCGGAAATTGCTAAATTTCGAATTTCGCCAATTCAATCCTATTTCTACCACGGACCTCCAAATTACATTCTGAACACACTCATAAGTCCAAAATCACCTAACGAAGCTATCCGAACCATAAAATCTCTAATCCGAGACCGCTTACTCATAAGTCTACTTCCGATTGACTTTTCCAACTAAATATCCAAGTTAAGAGACTAAGTGTCTCATTCCACTCCAAAATCACTCTGAACCCAAGACAACCAACCCGACGTAACATAATAAAGTTGAACAACATATAATGAAGCATAAATGGGGGAAACGGGGCCGGGTCGTTACATCCTCCCCCTCTAAACAAACGTTCATCCTCGAACGAGTCTAGAAACATACCTGGAGTCTCAAATAGGTGTGGATATCTGCTCCGCATCTCCTGCTCGGTCTCCCAGGTGGCCTCCTCCACCGGCTTTCCTCTCCACTGCACCTTAACTGAAGCTATATCCTTTGACCTCAATCTTCGAACCTGCCGATCCAAAATAGCCACTGGATCCACATCATAGGTCATATCACCCTCCAACTGAACTGTGTTGAAGTCCAAAACATGGGATGGGTCGCAGACATACTTCCGAAGCATGGAAACATGAAATACCGGATGCACACTCGACAAGCTGGGTGGCAAAGCAAGCCTATAATCCACCTCCCCTATCCCCTAAGCACCTTAAAAGGCCCAATGAACTGGGGGCTCAACTTGCCCCTCTTCCCAAACCGTATAACACCCTTCATGGGTGACACCTTCAACAACACCTTCTCCCCAACCATGAAAGACACATCATGGACATTCTTGTCCGCGTAGTTCTTTTGCCTAGACTACACCGTTCGAATTCGCTCCTGAATCAACTTCACTTTATCTAGAGCGTCCTATACCAAATCTGTACCCAAGAGTCTAGCCTCACCCGACTCAAACCAACCAACCAGAGATCTACACCTCCTCCCGTACAAAGCCTCGTATGGAGCCATCTGAATACTCGACTGATAACTATTACTATATGCAAAATCCGCAAGTGGAAGAAACTGGTCCCATGAACCCCCAAAATCAATGACACAAGCGCGCAACATGTCCTCCAATATCTGAATAGTGCGCTTAGATTGCCCTTCCGTCTGAGGGTGAAAAGTTGTGCTCAACTCCACTTGCCCAACTCCCGCTGCACGGCCCTCCAAAACTGTGATGTGAACTGAGTATCTCTACCATAAATGATGGAAACTGGAATACCATGCAGTCGAACAATCTCTCGAATATAAATCTCGGCTAACCGCTCCGAAGTGTAAGTAGTACCAACAGGAATGAAGTGCACGGACTTGGTCAGCCGATCCACAATAACCCAAATAGCATCGAACATCCTCGAAGTCCGTGGGAGCCCAACTACAAAGTCCATGTTGATCCACTCCCACTTCCACTCCGGAATATCTAGTCTCTGAAGCAAGTCACCCGGTCTCTAATGCTCATACTTAACCTGCTGACAATTGAGACACCAAGCTACAAATCCAATGATATCATTCTTCATCCGCCTCCACCAATAATGCTGTCTCAAATCCTGATACATCTTCGCGGCACCCGGATGGATGGAATATCGCGAGCTGTGGGCCTCCTCAAGAATCAACTCCCGAAGCCCATCTACATTAGGCACACATATCCGACCCTGCATTCTCATCACCCCATCATCACTAATAGTCACATCCCTGGCATCACCTCGTCGAACCCTATCCTGAAGAACGAGCAAGTGTGGGTCATCATACTGGCGCTCCTTGATACGGTCATAAAGAGAAGACCTGGAGACTATGCAAGCCAACACCCGACGAGGCTCTGATATATCCAATATCACAAGCTGGCCCGCTAAGGCCTAAACATCAAGTGTTAAAGGTCTCTCTGCTGCTGGAAGATATGCTAAACTCCCCAAACTCTCTGCCCGGGGACTCGGGGCATCAGCCACTACATTGGCCTTCCCTGGATGGTATAGAATAGTGATATCATAGTCCTTGAGAAGCTCCAACCATCTTCCCTGACGCAAATTCAGATCTTTCTACTTAAACAGATGCTGCAGACTCCAGTGATCAGTATAAATCTCACAATGAACTCCATACAAATAATGACGTAAATCTTCAAGGCGTGAACAATGTCTGATAACTTAAGATCATGCACCGAATAATTCTTCTCATGGGTCTTCAACTGGCACGAGGCGTAGGCAATTGCTCTACACTTCTGCATCAAGACACAACCAATGCCTATCCTCGAGGCATCACAATACATGGTATAAGAACCTGAAGCTGATGGCAAAACTAACACTGGAGCTGTGGTCAAGACAACTTTGAGCTTATGAAAGCTCTCCTCACACTCGTCTGACCATCTGAACGGAGCACCCTTTTGGGTCAATTTGGTTAAGGGCGAAGCAATAGAAGAAAACCCCTCCACAAAGCGACGGTAATAGCCCGCGAAACCAAGGAAGCTCCTAATATCTATAGCTGAGGACGGTCTGGGCCAGCTCTGCGTCGCCTTTATCTTCTTTGGATCCACCTGAATGCTCACACTGGACACCACGTGCCCCAAGAATGCTACTGAGCCAAGACAAAACTCACACTTGGAGAATTTTGCATAATGTTTCTCCTCCCTCAATCTCTGAATACAACTCTCAAATGCTGAGCACGCTCATCCTGGCTACGAGAGTACACCAGGATGTCATCAACAAACACAATTACGAAGGAATCCAAGTATGGCTGAAATACAGTGTTCATCAAATGCATGAACGTTGTTGGGGCATTGGTCAGCCCAAAAGACATCACCAAGAACTCATAGTGACCATAACAGGTCCTGAAAGCCGTCTTAGGAAAATCTGAATCCCGAATCTTCAGCTGATGATACCTGGACCTCAAATCAATCTTAGAGAACACCCTAGCTCCCTGAAGTTGGTCAAATAAATCATCGATACGAGGCAAAGGATACTTGTTCTTGACTGTGACCTTGTTCAACTGCCTGTAGCCAATACACATTCTCATGGAACCATCCTTCTTCTTCCCAAACAGAACTAGTGCACCCCAAGGTGACACACTAGGCAGAATAAACCCCTTATCTAGGAGTTCCTGAAGCTGCTCTTTCAATTCCTTCAACTCCGCATGTGCCATACGATACGGTGGAATAGAAATAGGCTGAGTGCTGGCACCAAATCAATACCAAAATCAATATCCTTGTCGGGGGGCATGCCCGACAGGCCTGCAGGAAACACATCCGGAAAATCACGGACCACAGGAACAGAATCAATAGTGGGAGTCTATGCACTGACATCCCTCACAAAAGCCAAATAAGATAGACACCCTTTCTCCACCATGCGCTGAGCCTTCAGGTATGAAATCACCCTACTAGGCACATAACCTATGGAACCTCTCCACTCAACCCTCAGGAATCCCGGCATCGCTAAGGTCACGATCTTAGCGTGACAATCTAGAATAGCATGACATGGAGATAACAAATCCATGCCCAAAATCACATCGAAGTCAACCATACTGGACAAATCCACTCGGGTCTCCAGACCCCAAATAGACACCACACATGATCGATACACACAGTCCACAACAACAGTATCACCCACGGGAGTAGACACATGAACAGCTATAACTAAAGACCCACGGGGTATGTCCAGAAAATGGGCAAAATATGATGAGACATATGAATATGTGGAACCAGGATCATATAAGACTGAGCCATCTCGGTGACAAAATGAAACAATACCTGTAATCACTGCATCTAAGGCCATAGCATCTGGTTTGGCTGGAAGTGCATAAAAATGGGCCTGACCTCCACCTAATCGACCTCCCCCTCTAGGGCAGCCTCTAGATGCCTGTCCCCCACCCCTAGGTGTATGAGAGGGTGGTGAAGTGACTAGAACTGTAGTCGATGGCTGACTCCTTTGCTGAGATGGACCCCCAAGAAAATGTGGACACTGCCTCCTCATATGACCAAACTCTTTACACTCGTAACAACTCCCTGGTGCGGGGGACGGGGACTGAAGGGAACCCTAGAACCAAGATAACTGATAGAAGAACCTGGCGTGGAGGAGCCCTAAAATGATGGTGCACGATATGAACTCTTGGCTGGAAGGGCACTGAATGATGAGCGGCTCGGATGAGAACTGCGGGAACCCTGCCCCGATGGTGCGCCACTATGAACTGGGCGAGCTGGCTGAGCAGGCCTAAATGGACGGCCTCTGCCGTGCTGAAACTGACACCTAGAGGGGACACCACCAAAGCTACCAGATCCTCGAGGCCTCTTGGCCTCCCTCTCATCTCGTTCATGGAGACGAACTGACTCAATCTCTCGGGCAATATCAACAACCTCCTCAAAAGTAGCACCTGATACCCTCTCCCTGGTAATGAGAATCCGAAGTTGATATGTGAGACCATTCACGAACCTCCTAATCCTCTCTCTATCCTTCGGAACCAACCAAACAACATGACGAGCTAGCTCTAAAAATCTCATCTCATACTGCGTCATTGTCATATCATCCTGACACAACTGCTCAAGCTGCCTGCGCAGCTTCTCCCTGCGGGACTGTGACACATACTTATCCAAAAAGAGAATGGAGAATTGATGCTAGATAAGAGGCGCTGCACCAACATGCCTACGTCTCTCATAAACCTCCCACCAAGTAAAGGCAGCCCCAGAGAACTGGAAAGTAGTGAATGAGATCCCACTGATCTCCAAAATACCCGCTGTCCGAAGCATCCTCTAACACTTGTCCAGGAAACCCTGTGCATCCTCACCCTCAGCACCACTGAAAGTCGGAGGCTGAAGTTTAACTAACCACTCCAACCTGCGCTGCTCGTCATCTGGCATGACGGAAACCATATAATCCTGAGCAGTACAACCGATTGGGCTGGAAGTGCCCCTGGTATTTGAAGTCCCTGAACAACCTGCTCGGGAGTAAGCGCGGTGGGAGTCTGAGTGCCTCCCTCGTCCTGAGAAGTAGATGCCGTAGAAGAAACAGCGACCGCCTGAGAAATACTGCTACACACGGTCAAAATCTGAGCCAAGGTCTCCTCAAGACCCGAAATAACAATAGGCACGGCCGGTTCCTAGGTTGGTCACGCTGGAACATCTGCGGCTGGGACCTGATCTTGAATACATCTTTATTCAAAATATGCAACTCTATAGTTGCTAAGTGACGGACCAAGTTACAATCCCTAAGAGTGCACGCCCACACGCATGTCACCTAGCCTGTGCGTTACCTCAATATAGTAAAATAGTACGAAATTCCGGGGTTTCATACCCTCAAGTCTAGATTTACAATCCTTACTTACCTTAAACAGGACAAAAATGTACTCCGTAATGCCATTTCCGCTCGAATCGGCCACAAATCGCCTTGAATCTATCCAAAATCAGTATATCATCATTAATATATGCTAAAGGAACAAACCCCACATAAAAATTATCAAATTAAACCACAAATCTCGAAATTGGCCAAACTTGACCCCCGAGCCCACGTCTCTGAATCCAACAAAAACTAGAAACCTTTTTCACTCACGAGTCCAACCATCTCGAATTTACTCCAATCCGATAACAAAATCCCATTCAAAACCCCAAAAATCCAACTCAAGAATTCTTTCCCATTTTCCCCAATTTTCCACCTCAAATCACAAATTAAATGACGAAATCAAAGGCATAATCATGGAATTTGACCAAAATTAGATAGAAATCACTTACCCCAAACACCCACGCAAGAATATCTCCAAAAATATCCTTCTCTCGAGCTCCCACTTCAATTTTATGTTATGAGTTCGAAACCCTCGTTTGAACCTTTTAAATTCTGCCTAGATATTCCTTCATCGTGATCGCGGAAATAGCCTCACGATCGTGAAGCACAAACATGTTGCCTAATCTTTTTACTCTATGCGATCGCGGAAGTCTCCGTGCGTTCGCAAACCTCTTCCTCACAAACCTACGCGATAGCAACCTCACTCTCGCGATCACGAAGCACAATCGCCCCTGCTCCCCCTCAGCTCCAATACACTACGCGAACGTGACATTGGCAAGCACGCGATCGCGACCCTATCTCTGCGATCGTGTAGAACAACTTCACCTATGCCCCAAATAAGCCTACCGATAGCGAACATACCCTTGCGATCGCGAATAAGGAAACTAGAAGGCTCACACCAGCAGCTGACAACCATTTGCAAAGTTCAAAAACAACCCGTTAACCACCCGAAACTCACCTGAGGCTCTCGGGACCTCAACCAATCATACCAACACCTCCCATAACATCATATAAACTTTGTTGATCCTTCGAATCACTCCAATCAACATCAAATTTCTAAATTACCCTCGGATTCAAGCCTAAGAATTTCTAAACTTCCAAAATTCGCTAACGATGCCGAAACCAACCAAACCACGTCTGAATGACCTGAAATTTTGCACTCACGTCACAAATGACACTACGAACCTATTCCACCTTCTTGAATTTCATTCCGACCCCGATATCACATTTTCCACTGCTGACCGGAAATCGCTAAATTTCCAATTTCGCCAATCCAAGCCTAATTCTACCACGGACCTCCAAATTACATTCCGAACACACTCCTAAGTGCAAAATCACCCAACAAAGCTATCAGAACCATAAAAATCGTAATCCGAGACCGCTTACTCATAAGTCAACTTCCGATTGACTTTTCCAACTAAATATCCAAATTAAGAGACTAAGTGTCTCATTCCACTCCAAAATCACTCTGAACCCGAGCCAATCAACCTGACGCAACATAATAAAGCTGAACAAAATATATTAAAGCAGAAATGGGAAAAATGGGGATATGACTCTCGTAACGACCGACCGGGTCGTTACATGCTGAAGCTTCATCGTCACTTAGTGAATATGACCATATTCATTTTATGATTTTATAGAAGCCTTTTGTTGTAGATAATCACGTTACAAATGTAAATCTATATCATATCTCTCTTAGATGAATTAGAGAGGCTCCTTATTATAGTGGTGTGTGCCCCACTTGATGTGATGGATTAACCACATACCTTTAATTAGCCACATTTTCATAATGACTTAAGAGTTATGAATCTTGGAGTGGTCTGCTGCCACGTGGGGGGCGGGGTTAATCTTACCCAAATTCTTTAATTAACTAGGTAATTTTCTATTACCCAATAATTAACCAATTACTCACATCATTAGGAATTATCTCAACTTACTTAAAATACTACTAACTTTTAACCTACCTTATACATCTTACTATCATGGTCATGTAGTACCTTGTATGACACTAGTCCATAAATATCGGGTATTATATCTTGGACCGTACTTTATCTCAAAATGTCAAACCTAGACGAAATTCATTTTCTTCGATTTTCTTACCCTTTCACCTTCACGAATTTACTCATCACTTGTTTGAAATATCATAATGCTTATAATCTCAAAATAATCTCATCCCCGAACTTACGATGAAAATTTAACGTACGAAAATGCGGGATGTAACATCTCATTTTCGACCTGATATCAATTTACTTATGGCGTACTTCCACGTACGAAAATATGGGGTGTAACAGTATACAGATAGTCCCCTTGTTTTTTGGAGTGTAATGACAAGAAAAGAATTGATCCTTCAATTTTTTACCTCGACCTATCATGACGTCACCCTTGTGATGTAAGTGACCGAAACTTCCCGTCGGTACAGTTCCCCAAGTTATTAATTGTGTCAGCTGGTGGTTGGCCACTAGTGCCTTGAACCGTCACCGTGAATCCCATAAATAGGCCTCTTATTACACTCTTTTAAAATTTACCTTCAACCTTTTCTAGTCTCCAAAGCTTTTTATATCTTCTAAGCTCTTCATCTGCAAATCTACGATTTTCACTGCTAACCTCTTCTTAGAACACCAAATCTTCTCATCTCTATCTATTTTTAACTTCAAATCCAAATGGCTAAAACATTAAAAATTGTTCCTCAAAAGGAAAATGCTTCTTCATCGCGGTCGGCCGGTGACAAAACGCCGAAGGAACCACGCCCTGAGGAGTGTGTTCCTGGGGGTGCGTCCTCACTTCCAACTTTAAGATCGAGAAAAATTCGTCGGTCCCTAGTCGATGCGAGCCAATGTCGAGGTATATATGCTCGATAACTGAAAGGTTCCTTAAGCAGGTGAAGAAAGACTGCAACTGGTAAGGCAAAGAGGTGGTGATTCCGGCCCCTGAAGAAGACATCACTACCCATGTGGAAGGGTTTCTGAGTGTTTACCCTTACCCTTTCACACTAGGCCCCCTCGATCCTATCATCGTCGATTTTTGCTGCAAATATCAAATAACCCTAGGTCAAATCCATCCCTCCTTTTGGCGGATTGTTATTCTGCTTCGATTCTTCGTGAGCAAAGTCGAGGGGCTCCCTTTCACCCTCGACCACCTCATCAGATTGTACAACCCCCGACTTTATCGAGGCGGGTTAATAAAACTCCAGCGTTGGGCTACCAAGGTGCTGTTCTCGAGCATAGATAAGGACAAGAATTGAGGCTGAATGGACTGGTTCATTCGAGTGAGGACTCCTGACCTAATCCCCACCAAGAAGATACCATTTCCTAAGAAATTGAATATGAAGTGTAAGTACTATCTCTCTGTTAGATTTCATTTATTATTTTGTGCTTTTTCTTTTTCTCATTGATATCTTTTTCCATGATGAAGCGGTTGCTTGGATGCCCGGTGCAATTCCCAACCTCGAGAGTTGGGTTCGGGACCTGGCCTCGACCTCAACGTTTGTTGAGCGCTCGTGGCGCGATTTAGCAAAGGGACGATGGGAGGCTAAAAATCATGGTAAGCCCCTTTTCTCGTATTTGATGATTTCATTAAGATATTCTTTTTATACTTACTCAATTTTATTGTATATAGGCCTAGGCAAATATGCGGTCATGAGGCCCCCGTCTTTTGAGGAGGAGACTTCGATCCCGGTCCCGAAACTGGCGAAGGATAAAAAGAGGAAAAGGGCATCAACCTCCAAGGATCCAAAGCCCAAGAAAAATTCGGATCGTAAGCTGAAGCAAGGCACCGTTGCCATGCCTGCGGAGGTACTTCAACGCCTATGGGAGAAAGAAGAAGAAGAAGAAGAAGAAGAAAACGACTCCAAATTGGTGGCCCGAGTGAAGAGGAACAGTATTAAGCAATCACTATTATCCTTAGACCCACGGTGGGCGCCAAACTGTTTACCCTTAAAATTGGACAACAATTAAACTTATTATGTGGTTTTAAGGACATGTGATTTCACCTAATACCAATTGATAAATATGAAGATCCGTAAAAAAAATTAACGATGAAGTAAAGCAAACTAGTGTTTGAATGAAATTCAGCCCTCGAGCTGATTGGTGCAAGAAAAATTAAAAATATAGCAAGCAGATGACCAAGAATATAAGCGAAAGAGAGAATTATTTTGCTTTGATATGTGTGAACAAATGTGTCTTACAAATGATTAGAACTCCCCTTTATATATTAGAGGAATTCTACTTATGGTATAACTCTAATTACAGAAGGAAACCCCATTATTAGCTAATTAACTGTTCCTGATTTGATCCGTTCCAAGATTTCCGCCATGATCTTCGACCAGTCACAAATATTTTGCCTCTCCGTTATTATGCCATCTCCGATCTTGCTCGAAGCATGTCTCATTCGGTCTCGATCGATACTGGCTTCGATCTCGACAGGTACCTCGAACCCCGAACTCGGCACCTTATCTTTATGCCTTGGTCCGATCCACTATGAGGCCGACCTTCGATGTAATTCCCTAGTCTCGATCAAATAGCAAAATTGGGTGGGCCTGATTTTAACTGTACACAATTCTATGCATGTGTCTTCTCACTAAATATGTTGTCCCCGGGGGACAAATAATCTCCCCTTTATATTAGAAAAAGCATCATTATATATATATATATATATCGTTGTTTCGTTCTTTCTTAATACAAACCAAACGAGAGATTATTTTTTTTTGAGACTTTTCCTCCCTTCCTCATCATTTCTAAACTTTCCAAACACTGGGTTATCGCTTATCAATATCCCCTTTTCCCACCAAAGAGGAGAAACTGACTTGCATTATTCAAAAGAAAGAAGAAAAAGAAGCTCAAACTTTAGCTAATATTTGTAACATAAAAATTGCGCGGGGCACCCTATTTGGTCGCCCCCATTTAACCTATACCCGCTTTTTAAAAACTTTTAACTTGTACCCACTTTTTAAATAACTTCAGCTCCCCTTTCCCTCGCTGAGCTGAAGTTCACCAGTTAAGCTGAAGTTCGCCAGTTATAAAGACAAAACTTCAGCATACGGGGCTGAAGTTCCTCAGTTACAAAGAAAAAACTTCAGCTCTAGAGCTGAAATTCCCAAGTTATAAAGACAACAACTTCAGCATACGAGGCTGAAGTTCCCCAGTTACAAGGACAAAACTTCAGCTCTAGAGAACTTCAGCCCCGTATGCTGAAGTTCCCCAGTTTACAAAGACAAAACTTCAGCTCTAGAGCTGAAGTTCCCCAGTGTAACTGGGGGAACTTCAGCCCGTATGCTGTAGTTTTTGTCTTTATAACTGGGGAACTTCAGCCCCGTATGCTGAAGTTCCCCATTACAAAGACAAAAACTTCAGCTCTAGAGCTAAAGTTCTCCAGTGTAACTGGGGGAACTTCAGCCCCGTATGCTGAAGTTCCCCATTTACAAAGACCCATTTACTAGAGCTGAAGTTCACAAGCTACTTCAGGCCCGTCTACTAGAATGCTGAAGTTTTGCGTGATTGCCTTTGCTACTTCAGTCCCGCATGCTGAAGTTATGCGCAAAAGCGGGTACGGATGCAAAAATTTTTACAAAGCGGGTATAAGTTAAAACGTGACACAAAAAGTAGGTACGGATGCAAAAGCCCCTATTTGTGACTGAATTGCTGTTTCGTTAACTAATATTTGCAGCAACTAAATTTACAATCAAATTCTGTATTAGGGCTAGCCAGATAATATCAACCCCCCAAAAAAAGAAATTAAAAATAACATATGAATTCCAAAATGAGACTAATTTAATTTGAACATTATATTCTCCTTAAATATTCCTTGCTTATTTTAAGCATAAATTACTTGTTAAGGACTAATTGTGATGACGTGTAACGAAAAAGAAAACAGGATAATCAACGACAATACTGAAAAGAGATAGAAAAAACAAGAAAACTTCAATTGAGCTCCCGTATACACACAGCACATGCATTTTCATAAACTCTTAAGCTAAGGCCATCTTAGAAAATTAAAGAGGAAAAACACTAATTAATCCAAGGTCAACCTCTTAATGTGTCAAGCAAACGGAGAAAAGGACCTTTTATATGCACTTTTATCACTAATCAAGGGAGTTGATATACATTACCATCTCAACAGTAGCGGAGCCAGGATTTTCATAAAAGGGAGTCAAAATATAAAAAGCCAAATTCACCAAAAAATCAAGGGATGCCATTATATAGTATATATACAGTTTTTTTAAAAATTACCTAACTAAATAGTATAATTTTCCGACGAAGGGGTGTCAGCCGACACCCCTTAGTTGCATGTGGCTGCGCCAATGCATCTCAATCTACCGCTTAATTATGATAAACTAATGAGATCTGTCTAAATATTTTCCGTTCTAAATCAGTTACTACTATTAGATATGACATGACGATATCCTGTGGGAAAAATGTCAATACATTGAATAAAGACACGATTGGTAAAACCTAGGTAAACTTGATCCTTAATTTTCTGCCCATACAACTGAATGGAGGGTTGCTTTGTTATAACTTCTTTGCAACTTCAAGTCTTTGACTCTTGTAAAACAGGAGTGTTAGCCTCGTTTGTTTGCACTTAATGGATATCTAAATCTTAATCATTTAAATCTCAGATATTAAGTGTGTTTGTTTTTAAAATTTGAATTTTAATTATTAAGTGTATTTGTTTTTTTACTTCACAACCACTTAATGGATCTGTATAGGTCTGTATGATTAAGATCTATAACAGAGACTTAATTTCATTAAGATGTTATCACATATTCATTATTAACTGCTGCCACCACCTACCATTCTCAACTACCACCCTGCCACCACCACCACCATAATCAACCACCCCCACCACTACCACCTCCACCACCACCATGCCACCATCATCCTTAATCATAGCCGCCACCATTATCGACCATCACCACCCACTATCCCCACCACTCCGACCACCATATATTATTTTCACCCACAATCAATACTCATTCACCTCAACTATCACAACTGACCACCCCGTCACCATCAACAACCACAGCCGACACTGCCCATTATTATAACCTACCACCACCTACCCACCCACC
This sequence comes from Nicotiana knightiana, assembly GCA_005239525.1. NCBI lineage: Eukaryota > Viridiplantae > Streptophyta > Magnoliopsida > Solanales > Solanaceae > Nicotiana > Nicotiana knightiana. The sequence continues at coordinate 14,586 of ML395666.1, read as the reverse complement.
ACCTTTCTCAATCACAACTACTACCACCACCTGTCATTATTAACTATCACCACCCACCACCACTATCCTCAATCATAATCTCCACCGCTACCAATCACTGCTAGCTACTAGCATGAACCACCATCATCAACCAAAACTACCACCAACCACCGCCTCTAGTCGGCATTCACCAGTTAGCCATCACTATCAACAACTATCATATTTTAAAAAACTATACATTTTATTGATAGAATATTAGATTAGTTAGTATTTCATTTGAATTTATGTCTATTAATTTTTAAATAAAGATAAATTTTATGCATTCAGATGTTAAAAATCAAATAGTCTTAATTATTTCTATTCAGATTTTAATACACATCTTAATATATTCTGATGTGTATTCAGATTCAAATGTCTTAATCTTAATACACATCTTAATATTCAAATGTGTATTCAGATTCAGACATCTTAATTTTAAAAAAAAAAAAATAAGGCCTAAGTTTAGTGGTTTAATCAGATTTATTTTCCCCATATTTCTCGTAAAATGATATTATACTTGGAATCCTTAAAAAAATTGTACTACTTGTCAAAAGAGTGAAAATCGTTTTACCCCTGAAGTTTGATTAAATGTCATGTTCCTTCTCCAAGGTGGGACAAATTAACTATTATGTCCTTTTTTCTATCTATTTTATAACTATTGACTATTGAAATAATTTATAGAGTACCATATTGCGGTTTATCATTAATTTGCTTGGAGTAACACTGATCTTTTAATTAACTGAAATATTTTATTCAGATATTAATAAGTGCATGAAAGAAAGTATCCAGTACTAACACACACAATGCATAATGTCAATCGATTTACCATTATGTCTTTAATTTGTTGTAGACTAATATCACATTACCTTAATATGACCCATGTATATCAAATTTTTGTTTTGCATATAACTAGGAAAAATCTAGATATCTAATAGTATCCAACAACTTGTTTAATTTTGTGCAACACGTTCACAACTTCAGAACAAAAGCAAGTAAGAATATTAATTACTAGATTCTTTAAGGAATATTATACTACGAATTGGTTGATTTTTTGTGTTGGTGCAATCTTTGGTTACGCCAAATTATAGCCTTGGGCCTTGGGGATTTCAGGATTTCATATCTACGCCTATCACATGTAATAGGGTAAATTTTGAGTAGCTTTAATTTTCTCTAACCATTAATTTCCACAACGTGTAGAAAGTACTTAAGCGACAAAGATGTTGTTTGGTTGACACGAACAGGATTTGGAATTGTGTTGTTGATTGATGGAAATTTTAACTCCTATAGCAAAATATATATTTTATTTATTATAAATTAAAATTTAAAATATAATTTTCTATAGCTACTTTTTATATTTTATTATAGCAAAATAAATATTTATGGTATATACCATCATTGAGGCATGAAATACGTTATTTATGTTTTTCCTCTCTTTTAGACAACTAGACATACATATTTTTAAGACGATTGATGTTACTGTATTCATGAATACATGACGCGAATACATGTGAATTGTCATAGGTGGCTTTCCAGTCATGCCCCATGACCCCTCGGACGCGCCCTGTGGTGTCCTGGCAAGCCTCCCAACGCCTAGCGCCACGTACAACCCCGTGGTCTTGGCTGCACCAAGTGACAAACGCGCATGTTCCTCTGTCGCCCCACCGATATCCCTTGCCAGCACCTAGGCGCAGGAAGATGCCAACAGTGCGGCGCGCACAGACAACGCCGCGCACGCAGATCGTGATGCCAAGACAATGTTGCTGACACGACCCTGTTTCTACCTTGTAGAAAACTAAGTCCTTTTCATTGTAAATATTGAGTAGTTTTATTCCATGTACTTCCATTATGTTCCTTTAGCTTAGTTAGGCCAAGTCTTGTAACTTTGGTTTATTTTTTTAAGCACTATTAGGGGGGATCAAGCAATCAAACTTTCTAGCAAGCAAACAATTCTTTGTACTGGTGTCTCTCCCCATCGACACCGTGTTGCTTTTCTGTAATAGCTTTCATTAATGCAATCAAGCTTTCTTTCATTCTCAATTCTCCTTTCTATTCTCTCAATTGCTCTTGACATTGGTTTTTCCGTATGACACTGACAATCTCGTCTAGCGTACGGCAGGGGCCTCAGTTGGCAGATAGTAACTGCACTGACATCAGTTGCTTAGACTTACGTCGTCTTTCCAAGGAATCTAAGGAATACACCACGTAACAATTGGTATCAGAGCCTAGGTTCAATAACGGACGAGGGAACACATTGCCATTACCACCATTTCTGACCGTGGTGAATCATGGGGACCGCATTGCGGCCCTTGAAGAGACGGTTGACGTATTACGGCCCATCGTGGATACGATTCCTAAACTAAGAACCAGCCTAGTGCAAAGGTTGGACGACCTGGACCGCAGAATTCTCCAAGCCAAAGTTGACATAGAAAACATCTGTTGCGACTCTAAAGGAGACCGGCAAACAGAAGCCACAGAGGCAGCCAGAATTTTTGGTAAATTCGAGGGCCTCCAACAGGAGCGTGCCGAGGATTTAGCCTACAGGGCACAAGAGGCAGACAGGGTGACTGCCATGCATCAAACTATAGAAAACTTGACAGGCCTGCTTCGAGGAGGTGGAAACCAAATCCGGGTTGGCACAAAAATTGAAAATTCGTGAGCCAAAGCCATACAATGGAGCTCAGAATGATAAAGAGGTGGAAAAATTCATCTTCGACATCGAACAATACTTCAATGTTGTGGGGGCCTAGAAGAAGCTAAGAAGGTAGCAACTGTTGCCATGTATCTTCAGGGTGATGCTAAATTCTGGTGGCGGGTGAAGTACAAAGCCATCAGGTCCGATGAAGATGCTCTAGAGACATTGTCAGAACCGAAGGAAGTCATACGCCTACAGTTCTTCCTCGCAAATATTGAGTACAATGCAAAGAGAAATCTACGGGAGCTCCGCCAGACCAAATAAGTGCGGGATTACGTGCGAGAATTCTCTGCACTCATGCTAAACATACGTGACATGGGGGACAAATACAAACACTTCACATTCCTGGAAGGGTTGAAATCTTATGCCCATATGGAGCTGCAAAGACAAAGGGTAGATACCCTACCCAAGGCGATCCAAGCAGCGGAATACCTTAGGGACTATCAAGTGGAAAATCAGAAGGATAGGCCTCAACCGCCTATCCGAGCTGTATATAAAGGGGGCTAGCCTAGCAATGGTGACCCTAGCAGAAGTGGAGGAGACCGGAGTGCAACCAAATCTAAGGCTCCTTCCTCAGACAGCAATAGTGTAGCGTCAAACAACAATGATCGG
>ML395666.1:0-10744 GCA_005239525.1 Nicotiana knightiana | reverse complement strand
GGGGGGGGGGGGGGGGGGGGAAAGCCCTCTTCAAGATGTCGTCATTGCGGTGGGCCACATTGGAATAATGAATTCCCACATGCACATATGAACGCCCATCAAGCTTTTAATGATGGGACGGATGACGAAGTAGACGATGCGGATCGGACCGAATCAGTAGGTGCCTTTAATGAAACTATTGGCTCTATTTCTAAGGCATTAGCGGGAACCAGTGCTGGTATCCGTAAGAAGAAGGAACCCTGCCCAATCACCAAGAAAGGAAAAAAGAAGGCGGATGAGAGGACTCCTCTTAAACAAGAGAGGATCTTAATGTTCGTTGAGATGAAGGTTAATAGCAAGCCCATTCGGGCAATGATAGACACGGGTGCTACCCACAACTACTTAGCTTCGACTCAGGTGGAGTGCCTTGGTATAGTTGTAGGAAAGGGCAGAGATCATGTCAAGGCTATCAACTCACCTCCTCATTCAGTGGGTGGAATAGCCAAAAAAGTACCATTGAAGCTTTGTCCTTACAAAGGAAAATTCAACCTTCGCGTGGTGATCATAGATGACTTTGAGTTGATAGTTAGGTTGGGATTCCTGAGGAAAACCAACACTATGCCCGTACCATATGCAGACATGCTACTGATGATGGGAACAAACGGGGCCAAGCCCTGCATTATCCCGTGCATGCCCATGAAGATGGTCGCTGAGAACATCTCAACCTTGCAGTTGAAGAAATGAGTCAAAAGACATGAACCTACGTTCCTCGCTACCCTCTGCATTGAAGACATAGAACGCTCCTAAGATCTCATTCCTACACCCATGAAGGAGCTACTACTGGAGTTTGAAGACGTCATGCCACAAGATATGCCAAAGCGACTCCCGCCTAGGCGCACTGTGGACCATGAGATTGAGTTGGTGCCGGTGTGAAGCCACCCGTCCGAGCACCTTATAGAATGTCACAACCTTAATTCACCAAGCTTTGGAGACAATTGACGAAAATGCTAGACACAGGGATCATTGTGCCCTCCAAGTCCTAATATGGGTCCGCTATGCTATTCCAAAAGAAACATGATGGTAGTCTACGACCCTGTGCGGATTATCGGGCTCTAAAAAAGTCATCGTGAAGAACAAGTACCCTATTCTGCTCATGGCAGACTTGTTAGTTAGACTGGGTGGTGCAACGGTGTTCACAAAGATAGACCTGAAGACAGGGTATTGGCAAGTGATAAGTCAGGATTTTGACTATTTATTAGCGTATTTTAGCTTTCGTTTTAGTCCAAAAGTGTTTAATTGTACTCCCGAAAATTGATGAAATATGCTTAATTGCAGGAGTATTGGAAAATGGGCCACTAAGATGAAATCCAACTCAAGAAGGAGTGATATGAACAAGGACAAAAATTAGGCACAGAAGCTCAAGAGAGGACAACAGATTTTCATCTACGGCCGCGGAATGGGAAGGAAATTTAACAGAGCCCAAGTGCAAAGTGTGGACTGCACAATTATTGTGCGGCCGCAGAAGCTATGCAAGAGATAAAGTTAGAGAGTCTAATTTCAAGCTCAAAAAGAAATGCGGACCGCACAATAATTGTGCGACCATAGAAATCAGCTATGCGACCGCACTCAAGAAATGTGTGGTACATAGAAGAGCCATATGCGGATGCACCAAGAATTGTACGGATCACAGAATATGAGAGATGCGTCCGTAATCCAAAAATGTGCGGCCGTAGAATCAACTCCTGCCAAGACTGAGGAGAAGTGCAGAACGCACATGGAATTGTGCAGCCGCAGAACCTCCAAAAGGGCATTTTTGTCTGAAAATTCTAGCTTTGCATAAATAGACTACTTTCAGGAAATTAGGTCAAGTTTTGAATATTGAAAGGTCAATAGCCGTTTTTCCTTACCTCTTTAGGAAACTTTAGCTTAATTTGGTGATTTAACATTGGATTTCTATCTTTTAATCTTGCAATATGAGTTTTATAATCTTTTCTTCTATATTTTCTTCTATACCCATTATGAGTAGCTAGATTTTTAGCTAGGGTTGTGACCCAACCCTAGTGTGTAAACCTAATGGGTGTTTGATTTATGGATTTTTTATGGTTGGGTGTTTATTATTTAGCCTTGTTCTTGCTTTTAATTGTAGAATTAATGGTTGTAAACATTAATTCATGCCTATTTTGACTTGGTCTCTACTCGAGAAAGAGAGACTTAGTCTAGGAAAACATAGACGAGATCAAATTGGTGCCAGCGCGGGGGAGCTAAAAAAGGATTTAGCTATATATTTTGTTTTATGTGTGAATTGTCTTCTTTTCCTTCCATATTACTAATCTTTTTGGTGAAACAATTGTAGGTGAAACAATGTCTCTCAACAACATGATCCTCTCGGAAACATGCCATTGGGGGATGTGGACGTGGAAGATGACCAAGTTGAAGAGGTTCCTCTTGAACCTCAAGAAAATAGACAAGGTTGGCCGCTTCAAGACAACGCTCCCTTTCCACCCCCACCTCCACCAAGAGCGGCTCTACACCGGGTGTTGCCGAATGAAGGGTATGCAAGTGCCATAGTCCCACCCCCGCATTAGGGCGGGAAAGTTTCAAATCACAAATGTTATGCTTAAATTGCTAGAGTAACGGAGATTCTTCACCGGGGCTCCGAATCAGAATGCGTACAAACACTTGAAAGGGTTTGTTGACACTTGTCAGGGGAGTAAATAGACAAACATCTCCGAGGATGCTTTAAGGTTGAGGCTATTTCCTTTCTCTCTACGGGGGAAAACCTTGGATTGGTTAGAAAGATTGCCAAACCATTCCATCCATACATGGGATGAATTTCCAGAGAAATTCATTTCCAAGTTCTTTTCTCCCGGGCATATGGCTACTCTTAGAGACGAGATTCTGGCATTCAAACAAGAACCCAATGAGCCTTTGCATGAGATACGGGAGAGGTAGCGAACTATGGTGAAAGAGTTCCCAAACAATGACATGACGGAGGCTATGATTCAACAAACTTTCTACAGAGGGGTCAACACTACCAATCAATGTGTGGTCAACCAACTTGCCGGTGGAAATTTCATGACAATTCCATATGCGGAAGCTTGTGAGATCTTAGATGAAATGGAGGATACTTCATCGGCATGGCAAAGTAGAGAAAATGTTCCTCAAGGTGATCCAAACGTGATTCACCTACATAAAGAATTGCATGATCATGGGCAAGAAATTGTCGAGTTGACCACCACAATGAATCAATTATTCAAGGCTCAACTTCAACAAGTACATGGTCCTAAGGAATTCAATGCAATGGAGTTAGTTAGGCAAAAGGGTCCTCAAGTGAAAAATCGTGCGGAACATTATGTGCAAGAAGATAATGGGTTTGATCAAGATGAATCTTACAATACAAAAGGAGGAAGTACAATATGTGAATAACTTCCAAGGGCAAAGAAACAACTCTCAAGGCCCGAATCAACAATGATGGCAACCTCATGGTAATCAAGGGTATTGGAATTCTAGAAACCAAGGTAACTGGAATGGTGGTAACAACCAAGGGAATTGTAACAATCAAGGAAATCGGAATGGTCAAAATAACTAAGGCAATTGGAGTGGCAATAGTCAAAGATATTGGGGAGGCAACAACCAAGGGGGATGGAACAATAACCAAGGAAATCGGGGGTCAGGTTTCAAAGGCCCTCGATGTATCAACAATCGAGCAACTCCCTCCTTATCCTTCCCATGGTCCAAGCTCTTCCAACAATGAGATGGGGCGAATTGAGAACATGTTCAAACAAATGATGGAGAAGAATGCCGACTCCGATTCTCAACTAGCCTCTCACAACACTTCAATTCGCAATTTGGAAGTTCAATTGGGGCAAAGCTCGCAAGCTTTAAACACTCGTCCTAAGGGGGCACTACCAAGTGAAATGGTGGTGAACTCAAAGGGTGGGAACAACATGGGACATTCCATGGCCGTTAGTTACTACAAGGAGTGGAAAAGGTGGGGATGCACCCACCTCAAGTCAAAAGAAAATTGTGGATGATGAGCAAGTGGTACAAGAAGATGAGATCCCGAACAATGTGGTACAAGCAAATGATGAAGTAAGAATTGACATTGATGACAATGTGGAGGAGACTCAAGGGGAAGTGAACCCGTCTAGGGAGCATATTGTTGACATACCGAAACCGATAGTTCCAAAGGCTAAGGCACCAATGTCAAGGCCTCCTCCTCCATATCCTCAAAGGATTTCCAAGCAAAATGGTGAGAATCAATTCAAAAAATTCATTGACATGATGAAGAGTCTATCTATAAGGTGCCATTGGTTAAGGCTTTGGAGCAAATGCCCGATTATGCAAAGTTCATGAAGGACTTGGTGACAACGAAACGATCGATGAATTGTGAAACTATAAAGATGACTCACAAGTGAGTGAAATGTGTATTCAATGGCTCCTAAATTGGAAGGTCCAGGCGCTTTCACAGTCTCTTATACCATTGGAGGTGCCAACTTTGCTAAAGCTCTTTGTGATCTTGGGGCAAGTATAGATTTGATGCCCTATTCGGTTTTCAAGACTTTGGGAATTGGGCAACCAAGACCCACATCTATGAGATTACAAATGGGGGATTTTACCATGAGGAGACCGTTGGGTATAATTGAGGATGTGTTGCTTCGTGTTGATAAATTCATTCTCCCCGCGGATTTTGTGATTCTTGATTGTGAAGTGGACTATGAGGTGTCGATTATTCTAGGTAGACCTTTCCTTGATACGGGGAAGGCTCTTGTTGATGTGGAAGCCGGTGAACTCACTTTTTAGGTGGGTGATGAAAATGTGGTTTTCCATGTGTGAAAATCTATATATATGAGGCAGCCGAATAGAAATGAAGTGTGTTCGCTTGTGGACTTGGTGACCGATGTGATTATTGATGATACTAGTGTCACGATGAATGTTTATGATACATTGGAGGCCATTTTTCTTAAACTTGATGATCACGAGATGTATGACTATGTGGAATGCATGAACTAATTGCAAGGAATGGGGTCGTACACTTATGAACCCCGCAAATTGCTCTTGGATCTTGAAAATTGGAAGACTCCTCCAACAAAGCTCCCAATCGAGGAGCCTTCCATTTTGGAGTTAAAGCCATTGCCTCCGCATCTCAGGTATGAATTCCTTGGCCCTTGTTCTACTTTATCGGTTATTCTTTCCTCTTGTTTGACTAAAGTTCAGGTAGACTCTACATTGGCGGTGCTACAAAGGAGAAAGAAAGCTATTGGATGGACATTGGCGGATATTCGGGAAATAAGCCCTGCATTTTGCATGCACAACATTAATTTGTAGAAGGATGTCAAACCCTCCATTGAACATCAAAGGAGGCCAAATGAAGCAATGCAAGAGATGGTCAAAAAGGAGATCATCAAGTGGTTAGATGCCGGGGTTGTTTACCCCATTTCTGATAGTTCGTGAACTTCTCCGGTGCAATGTGTCCTAAAGAAAGGGGGCATGAAAGTGGCTACCAATGGAAAGAATGAGTTGATTCCTACAAGAACGGTGACCAGGTGGAGAGTGTGTATGGACTATCGCAAGCTCAACAAAGTCACAAGGAAGGATCATTTCCCACTTTCCTTCCTAGATCAAATGCTTGATAGATTGTCCGGTCGTTCTTTCTATTGTTTCTTTGATGGGTATTCCGGCTAAAATCAAATTCTTATTGCTACGAAGGATCAAGAGACAACTACTTTCACATGTCCTTATGGAACTTTTGCATTCTTGCGGATTCCATTTGGGTTATGCAATGCACCAGTGACTTTTCAAAGGTGTATGATGTTTGTCTTCACGGACATGGTGGAGGATTTCCTTGAAGTCTTCATGGATGACTTTTCGGTGGTCGAGAATTCCTTTGATGATTGCTTGACAAATTTGGATAAGGTCTTGGCAAGATGTGAAGAGACGAACTTGGTGTTGAATTGGGAGAAATGTAATTTCATGGTTGAGGAAGGCATTGTCCTTGGCCATAAGATTTTAAAGAATGGTATTGAGGTCTACAAGGCGAAAATAGAGGTTATTTCTAAACTTTCACCTCCAACATCTGTGAAGGGAGTGAGGAATTTCTTGGGCCATTCGGGGTTCTACCAGTGTTTCATCAAGGATTTTCTCAAAGTGGTGAACCCCTTGTGTAATCTGTTGGAGAAAGATGTCAAGTTCCATTTCAATGAGGATTGCATGAAAGCATTTGAATTGCTCAAGTTCAAATTGACAACTACTCCTATTATCACCGCCTCAAATTGGAGCTTGCCTTTTGAGCTCATGTATGACGCTAGTGATGTGAAAGTTGGAGCAATTTTGGGGAAACGTATCAATAAGATCTTTCATCCGGTATACTATGCTAGTAAGACCATGAATGATGCCCAAGTCAATTATATTGTGACCGAAAAAGAGCTCCTTGCTATTGTTTTTTCTATGGAGAAGTTCCGCCCGTACTTGATGGGTACAAAGGTGATTGTCCACACGGATCATGCGGCACTTCGGTACCTTATGAGCAAGAAAGATTCAAAGGCTCGGTTAATGAGATGGGTGCTTTTATTGCAAGAGTTTGATCTAGACATCCAAGACCGCAAAGTCAGTGAAAACCAAGTGGCGGGCCACTTATCTCGCTTGGAGGAGGAGGGGAGGCCACATGACGACCTTGAAATCAATGACTCCTTCCCCGACGAGCAACTTCTAGCCATTTCAATGAACGATATGCCATGGTTCGCTGATTTAGCAAATTATCTTGTGAGTGGTATTATCCCGGATGAGTTCTCTTCAAACCAAAGGAAGAATCTCAAACGGGATTGCCTAGACTATTTTTGGGATGAACCGTACCTATTCGGAATTTGTACTGATGGCGTGATTAGAAGATGTGTGTCAGAGGAGGAACAAGTTGAAATTCTTGGAGCTTTCCATTCTTCACCATATGGTGGTCACCATGGTAGAGCACGAAAGACGGCCAAAGTGTTGAGTTGTGGATTCTATTGGCCTATTCTTTACAAGGACACAAGTGATCTAGTCAAGCGTTGTGATGAATGTCAAGGGATGGTGGGATTTCAAAGAAAAATGGTACTCCAATGGCTATCATAAGTGATGGGGGGTCGCATTTTTCAACAAAGATTTTGACACCTTGCTTAGCAGTCACTCACAAAGTCACAATTCCCAATCACCCTCAAGCAAGCGGACAAGTGGAAGTCTCCAACCGGGAGATTAAGAGTATTTTGTCAAATTCAGTGAATGCAAACCGGACACATTGGTCAAAGAATCTAGATGATGCACTATGGGCTTATAGTACGGCTTACAAAACACCGATTGGGATGTCTCCATACCAGTTTGTGTTTGGCAAAGCTTGTCACCTTCTGGTAGAACTTGAGCACAAGGCCATGTGGTATTTGAAGAAGCTAAATGTTGAGTGGGATGTCTCCACCAACTTAAGGGTGGCATAATTGAATGAGATAGATAAATTCCGGTACCATGCATATACAAGTTCTCCCTTATACAAGGAGAAGATGAAGTACCTCCATGACAAGTACATTCGGGACGAAGAGTTTAAAGAAGGTGATCTTGTGTTATTGTTCAATTCTCGGTTACGGATGTTTCCGAGAAAGTTGAAGTCTAAATGGAGTGACCCAATTGAGGTTGTGAGTGTGACACCCTTTGGTGCATTGGACTTGAAGGATAAAAATGATGAAGTGTTTAGAGTCAGTGGTCACTGGGTGAAGCACTATCTGGGAAAAGTTGGTGATGGCCATGTCGTGGCGGTGATTCACTTCAAGTAATGATGGTAATCTGCGTCGTGCTGCGACGTTAAATCAGGCGCTTCTTGGGAGTCAACTGATGTGTGGCTAGAATTCATGGTTTAACATGTTATATGCCTTACATTTTATGTGCGTTAATGATAAAAATGCACTTTGTATGTGCATAATGGAGTCTATTTCATGTGTAGGTGAATTGGAGATGGAAGTCGAGCTAAATGGATGCATAAACGTCAAAAATACGCTCAAGAGGCGAAGAGGAGTGCACCGGGCTATAGCCGGGTGTTTGAGCCTTAAGGCCAGGCCTGGCCTGGCTTTATCCAGGCGTTTGAGCCTTAAGGACAGGCCTGGCCTGGCGTTATCCAGGCGTTTGAGCCTTAAGGCCAGGCCTGTCCTGGCTTTATCCAGGCGTTTGGGCCATAAAGCCAGGTCCTTAGTCTGGTCCAATTCGAGTTTTGAAGATTTTAAGTGTTTTCCGGTTTGAATAGAAGTCTCCTATACGTTTAGGGTTTGTCCCAAACATATAAATAGACCCAAAAACACAACTTGAAGAGGGGATGCCATTAGAGACAAGAGACGCATGTGGAATACTACTCAGGGAAGAAAAACATTGATTTTTACATCTTTCATTCATTACTTTGTAGTTTAATTATGCAAGTTATTTTGGAGTTGATTATTATGATCATGATTAGCTAATTTCTTAATCTAGGGTTTTGGTGGAACCCGTTGTAGGATAAACTTATTGTGATATTAATATAGTTTTGATTGGTTGATTAATCTCTATTTGTTCAACTACGTTCTTGTTGTAGTTGATTGAAGGGCCCTCAATTAGTTGTTCCTATTTATTATGTATCTACTTGAGAGAGAGTGCATATTTAGGTAGTTGTTTGAACAACATCACTCCCGGAGTATAGACGAAAGTCATAACCGAGGGTTTAGAAGTTGGATTATAAATAACGATACTTCGGGTGCAATCTAAAGTGAACTATAATGCAATCTAGCTAGCGTAACTTGAGAGAGTGCGTCTAGTAAATTATCATAATTACTTGAGAGAGATTTAGGGTAGATAGAGTGTTCATGATTGATAGAGACAACTAATCAAGCTATATGAAGTATCCGAGAAGTAAGTTCACCGACGGGGGAAACCATAACCTTAGACCTTTATTATAATTGTTTACACCTTATTGTAGTTAATCTTTAGTTTTAATATTTTCATTCAGTTGTAGTAGTTTAAACAACACCAAGTGAATGTTTAGTATTCTGAAAGCTTGCATGATATGTTAACTCCCTGTGGGATCTACTCTGGGCATAATACCCCGGATTTATTNAGACATAGTTGAGCGTGATCAAATTTTGGCGCCGTTGCCGGGGAATTAACGGTATTATCAAGTGTAGCTGTAATTGTACATATTATTAGGTTTCAAGTTTGATTTTTTTAGTATTTGATTTTTATTTTCTTTATTTTAGTTGTATTTGTTAATTGTTTTTATCATGGAATTATGAGAGTTATGTTGGTAATTCTACTTTTGATCCTCATTATGCATATTATGGAGGAAACCACCCAGAGCAAAATTATCAAATTATTCCCGAGAGCGAGTTATGTGCACCAACTCAATCTTATGTGTGGAATATGTGGGATATGTGTGGTGGTCAAGATGGTCACTTTCAGGGTTGTGCTTATATTTCTTATCTTCCCCCAACCCCTTACTTTGATGATTCTTCTTTTTCCTTTGAAGTTAATAGAAATAAAGAACCCAGTGATGATGACTGGAAAAGGCTCGAGGATATGATGAAATGCATTCTGGAACAACTTGAGGAGTTACAACTGCGGATACAAAGGCAAGATGAAACTATTCGCAACTTGGAGGCTCAAACGAGTCAACTAGTTGAAGCTTTTAATGCTGAATATGCCAATATTTGGATAGTAGCCAGGAGCAGTATACATTAGAAATGGAAATTGAGGTTCCAATGGAGGTCCAAAGTAGAAACACAGCACTCTAACCAACTAGAATTTGAGCATGCCGATGTTGAAGAAGTAATACTAGAGTCAACCAGGGACGTTGAGGATAAGACTCTAGTGCGATTGATGTTGAGGATGTTGAAAGTCCTGAAGTTCATGTGTTTGAGCGCATTGGTCCTCACTCCAAACATTTTTCCACATTGTGCTTGGATGATATGAAAACAGAGTCATCTGATCCAATTGAGGAGTCAAGGAATGAGGAACAAGATACCTACATTCTGGAATTTTTCTTGCCAGAAAGACAGGACTACATACCTCATCTAAATGCCAAGAAGTGTAAAATAGTACAATGGTTGCTTGGGCCAATTAGATTTGTTCCACCACCCTTGGAGCATAACCGAAAACTTGATGCCAAATTGGGGGCTCAATTCATAAGTTCGAAGTGGAGGCAGAAAGTGATTCACGTCGTGCCGCGACGTTAAATCAAGCGCTTGTTGGGAGGCAACCCAGCTTTACTGCTTTATTTTATTTTATTTTATTTTTATTGTTTTAGTTTTTTTCTAATTGTATTATTTTTGTAGTGTCAATATTTTTTTGAATTTTTTTAGGAGCATGGAACGCAAACCACTAGAAGGATGCAACAATNTGTATGGGTGCGCATTGGGACAATGCACAATTTTAAGTGTGGGGTGAGGAGATTGTCTGGTGACTTTTTATGCTATTTTAGTTATGTTAGATTAATGGAATAATTTATTTTTATTATAAAAATAAAATTGGGATTTTCTCGACGATGGATCTATTGGACAATTTTCTTTAGGGAAGTAACTCTAAAGAAAATACCAAAAAGATTTTTGTTTTAGGTAGTGTAGTAATTCCCCTTTGGTTTTTCTTTGGACCACGGTTCTTTTTCAAGGGTTTTTAATTGAACCGGGTGTAGATAGTTTTTAATTTTTAGGAGTAGTAACCACACGGTTGAGGGCTTAATCGTAGCAATATCTCGGAACGTTGTGATGCCTTGAGAATAGTCAGTACT
>MDKJ01212517.1:0-13382 GCA_005239525.1 Nicotiana knightiana | reverse complement strand
GGGCACGTGGGCCCGGGGGGTGAGGGTGGGTGGGTGGGGATTTTAGGTATTCTTCAAATAGGCTTGGGAAATCACTTTGATAGCTATATGAACTTTTGAGCATGTATTGCTTATTTTATATAACATTTGACTTGTTTCAAGTCGTTGGCACCAAAATTTGGGGATTTGAGCACAATCTTGGACCGGAAAGTAGGCTTTGAGATGAGGTAAGTCTATTTTCTAACCTTGTAACAGAGAATTAACCCCATATGTGAACTAAATTAATATGTGCTTCTATTTGTGGGGGCTATGTACGCAAAATGTGACGAGAGTCCGTACGTATCTACTATTCATGCTTATGTCTGAGTAGTTTTAGGTTTACATCATGTCTTGTTGACACCGTTATTTGATTATGCTTATTAACTGTCTTGAATAGAGCTGAGGTTGAGATTTCAAGATTTTAAAAGTTTCTAGTTGAATTTCTTATTTTGGAAAGAATTGCGGGATATTGTGATAACTTGAGAAATCTATGTTCAACCGTGTCGCAAGTATATTCCGCGAGCGGGGTAAATTTTCACTACTCTCATGGGAGCGAGCTGTTCACCTTGGCAGGTTAATAGATGCATCTATGGTTTGTGCCGTTCGACCCTCGGCAGTGCACACAGTTTATGTATATGTATATTTGGATCGGGTCATACGTGCTCGGCATAATTCGTGCGTGATAAAACTTGAAACCTTATTATATTGATATCGTTTCATTGTCTTGAGAGGTTAAATAGTTAAATGAGGGAAAAGATTTGGTTCTTACTAACGGTGAAAGGATTGTTTATTTATTTCTTGCTCCGAGTTCCATTGTTACTTATATATATACCATGTTTATTAGAATTTCATATCATTATATATTGTTGGCCCATAGTAAGTGTCGAAGTCGACCCCTCGTCACTACTTCTTTGAGGTTAGACTAGATACTTACGGGGTACATATTGTTTATGTACTCATGCTACACTTCTGCACTAAATGTGCAGGATCTGAGGCAAGTGCATCTGGATTTCAGTCCGGTGCGCATCCCTGATTTTCGGGACTTCGCGGTGAGCTGCCCTTCAGAGCCTGTTCTGCAGCAGCCAGAGTCTTTCTTTTGCTTGTATTTTCTGTCTATTATACTTCAGACAGTAGACTAGTATTCATGCTCATACACTTGTGACACCAGGTCTTGGCACATACTAGTAGACTTGTGTTTTGGTTTTATTTCTATAGTTATGATTGCACTCAGTTATGTTTGTATTATTCATTTTAAATCTGTTATCTCTTAAATCTTTTAAATTAAGGAAAGTTTAATTACTTGGAAAAATCTTCTAAAAAGAGAAATCACGTGGTTGTTGATACCTAAATTTTTTCTCATATTTTTGGAATATACATATATGCTTTCAAAGTAGAGCGTATGCATCATCATTTTATTTATAGACATATACAAACATTTTTCATAATTTTCTATAATTTTAAAAGGGTTTTAAATCAATTTGTTCCTACATTTTTTTATTATATAAATACTCATTAATTTCATTACAAATTAGATTACAAAGATCTTATCATCTAATTTCACCATTTATATCCATATTATGTTATAAATATTTTTAATATATTTGTCATAATTGCATTTGCATTTTTAAGGCTAAAATTGCACAGTTGCAATAATAACCTATATGTATCTACAATTACTTTATTTATCCCAAAATAATCCTTTTATACTTTTTATAGTATCAAATAACTATTTTTACTTGTTCTATGCACAAATAATATTTTTTTACTATTTATTTATCATTTTTACGAATTATTTACTTATTTAATTGGGTATTTAAATAATAGCCCCTTTTTCTTAATCATTTTCGGACCTAATCTAACCAAACCAACCCAATTACCTAATACCTAGCCTAAACACCCCAGCCCAAGGTCAAACGACCCAAATTCGTTAGCCCGGTCCTATACCCACTTAAATACCCCCCTCATATATTTTTATCTCAGCTGTTGATCTCTCGAGATCAACGACCATCGTTCCTTCCCTCGTTCTTATTTACATATTATCTAACCCTAACCCCCATTATCTCTAAACCGCCGCCCTCAAACCCCATTCCTCTCTTCTCCTCTGAAACCCTAGTCGCTGTCACCTTAATCCCCCCAATCTTTCTTCGATTCCAACCAAATATGGAATCCCTTGATGATTTTCTTACCTTATTGATCTTATCTCTCCATTGGATACTCGATTATGGTATAACCTAGTAGCTTGCATAATATGGCAAGTCGATTTCCCCTTTTTCGGACCAAACTGGTCCGAACTTCTCCCTTTTTTCATCTATGTTCATTCTTCGCCTTTTTGGGTACAAATATTTGAGAATTTTTTTGATTATGTGTTTACCCTAAAATTAGGGTTTAAATATTTTAAGATCTGTTTAAAATTTTCTTCTTATTTTTTGTGGTTAAAAAATCCATTTTATGTTTCCGCATGCCTATTTTTCTTTGCGATTTTTTCGTTAAAAAGTTTTTGCCTAATTTATTTGCCCTAAAATTAGGGCTCAGATCATTAAGATCTATTCTAGTACTATTTATGGTCGATATCTTCTTAAATGTTCCGTTTACCTGTGATTTTCGTACTGATTTTTACTTTCCCTAAAATTAGGGCTCAGATCTTTTAGGATCTGTTCTGGTTCTATTTTTGCTGAGTATCTCCTTTGATGTTCCCTTATATCCATCTATATGCATTCTGTTGAGATTTTGTGAATTTGCTGGCAAGTTTATTTGCCCTAAAATTAGGGCTCAGATTTGTTATGATTTTTATTCTGTTAACGTGTTTTCTTCAATTTTTCCCTATATCTGTCTATATGCATGTTATTTTCCTTTGATTATTTTGATAATTTTTACTTACCCTAAAAAAATTAGGCTTAATAATATTTTGAGTTTTCTTTAAATATGTCGATTGATTATTTCCATATTTATGCACCCTAGTCTAAGGCTATTTAAACCCCTTCCCTCTTTCCCATTAGGACAAGACTTAGAACTCGAGTATTTCTCAATACTAAAACTATATACGGTTCTTATTTTGCTTTGATTCCTGGCCGGCTGGAAGCCAAGGCCAGAAATCTTCTATTGTTTGCTGATGTTGATCGTTGCTGCATTGCTAAACCTCTTTCTGTTTCGTTTGAACTAAGTAAGTAGTTAAAACTTCTCTACTGTGTCATTTGTTTGATATGCTATTGTTATTACACTAGTTTCTTTCTATATTCTAGACGTGTTTAACTCAGTAGATTAATGGATAAAATCTGTTTCATTATATGTAACTTAAGACTGCTATTTGGTATTAAGTAGGTTTTGACACTAGTTCACCATGTAAACTCATTAAGTTTGTTGTTAAATCTGTTATCATGTTATTTATTTGATTCTGTGATCACCATGCTATAACCTCTTGGTTAATGCTTACTGATAACTAATGTGCTTACTGACTCATGATTGATCAATGAATTTCTTTTGTATAACTTATCCTAGTCTGAGTTCTGTGCTATCTTTTGTGAAGCATGCTCATGAATTGGTCCTTTTCAATTTATGACTTTGTTAATCTTCAAACTTGTTTGTTTCAAATCTTCTTAGTTTCAAAGTGTCTGTCTCTATGTTATGTGTGATTCTATTCCCTAAGTATGCTTCCTAATCCTGTCCTGCACTCTTCTGAATCCTAATTCCTTGCTGGCCGAAAACCAAAGTAATCTAAGTACTGTCCTGGCTTTCCTGATGTGAGCACTGCTCAGGGTTCATATAAGACCCTCGTGAAATCCGTCACACCAGGATTTGGTCCATAGCTTTCCTTGAAATTGATTCTGATTATTCCTCTCCAGTGTGAGCACTGCCAGGGGTTCGTGAAGCCCTTGGGAACTCTGACACACTAGGGAATTGGGGTTGGTATGAAATAGAGGTGAATCAGTCACAATTGAGCTCTATGAACACTAGTTTTTGAAAACTATGGATTGAAGGGACTAGCCTATCCAGATGTATTTGGGCCTGCTGCAGACTTCCTATAGTCTATATGTTTTGTAATTTATTTGATTCTGGTATGTAATAATTATTTGTAAATACAACTAGAGGTGATAATAATTGGGACATGGGTTTATTTGATATTATGTGGGTAGATAACATGCCTTTAGGTTTTTCGCTGCTATTATGTTAGATAACATGCCTTTAGGGTTTCTGCTACTATTATGTTAGATAACATGCCCATAGGTTTTGTTTTATGCCCAAAAATTGTATGTTGAAAATGTAACGACCCGACCGGCCGTCTTGAGCTCTAGCGTGTCGTTCAGCGGTTTGAAGTCATGAGCAACTTTGTTTCAGGTATTATGACTTGTAGGTATGGTCGGAATTGAATTTCAGGAAGTTCGGAGTCATATTGGAAAGAAAATTCTCATTTCAGAAGCCTTAAGTTGGAAGAATCAACTAAGACTGAAATTTGGAGTAAACGACCTCGGAATCAGGATCTCAAGGTTCCAGCAGGTTTGTATGATGATTTCAGACTAGAGCGTATGTCTTGATCGGGTTTTTGATAACCCTGGAGCGTTTCTGCGTATATTGTGGAAGTTAGCATTTTAGAAGGAATTTCACAAGTCTAGGTTGAAGTGCATTTCGGTGTTATTGATGTCCAGTTGAGATTCCGAATCTGGGAATAGCTCCGTATGGTGATTCTGGAGTTGGGAGCACGATCAGAAATGGATTCAAAGGTTCGTAGGTCATTTTGAAGTCATGTGGCTAAAGATAGAAGTTTGAAGGTTTTTGAGAAGTTCGACCGAGAGTTTGACTTTTTGATATCGGGGTCGGATTCCAATTCCAAAAGTTGGAGCAGGTCCGTAAGGTTGAATATGACTTGTGTACAAAATTTGGGGTCAATCGGACGTGATTTGATAGGTTTCGGCATCGGATGTAGAAGTTTGAAATTTTAAAATTCTTAAAGCTTGAATTGGAGTGCGATTCATGATTTCGACATTGTATGATGTGATTTGAGGCCTCGAGCGAGTTCGTATCATGTTTCGGGACATGTTGGTATAATTGGTTAAGCTCCCGAGAGCCTCGGGTGGATTTCGGAAGGTTAACGGACTGGATTTCGGGCCAAAATAGCTGCTGAAATTTCTGCTTTAAATCTGTTTTAGACAGCAACTGATGCATCGAAGAGCTAAATTTGGAAGCATATATATCAAAATCTATAAGGAATATAAAAATGTTCAAAACATAAAGGTTGCATCCCTTGCATTCCAGTTTTCAGAAAGTTAAACCATTCATGATTTGGACATTTTACCAGAAAGTTATGATCGATTGAAGATGGCTGGTGGAGCAGTTTCGACAGAATTTTCTGATGCATGGAGCCGACTTTAGAAGCTCATATCTCGGAATATATAAAGCGTTATATGGTGTACAACCTATTAAGTTAAATATCTTTGACTCTAGTTTCTAAATATTTAAACCGTTTGTCATTTGGATATTTCTACAAGAAGTTATGGGCGTTTTAGCACAAGGTGTACAACAAGGGAAAATGGTAATAGGATGTACAACCTGCACAACGCAAGGTACAACTCGATGAAGCCTGGGCAGGTTGTTTTAAACACGAGTTTTTGCCCATTTCTTTCATTTCTTTCATTTGGTTTGGACGATTTTGGAGAGCTCAAGGAATGATTTTCACCAAGCAATACTAGGTAAGTGATTTCTTCCTATTTCTGAGATTAATATGTGATCTTACATGGATTTAGACATGAAAAATTAGTATAAATTTGAGGTTTTTGGGGAAGACCTAGAATTTGGAATTTTGAACTTTTACCATGAATATGAGCATGAAAATTAGAGTAAATTGTATAATTGAGTTAGTAAAGCTATCGAGAAATTTCGGAATCCGGGCACGTGGGCCTGAGGGCATTTTGGTCAAATTTTCGAGCGGAGTTGGGAACTCAGGTGTTAGACGTCAATACCACATAATATTATAAGTTAATTGTGTAGTACCCAATTTTCGAGTGCTGTCTAATAAGAAGAACCTGGTTCTTCTTGGTGTACTACTTACTACTATTTGCGGAATATTAAAGCAGTAAAGTAAAGACACATATATTTTACGTGGAAAACACCTGGCTCAAAGGTGAAAAAACCACGACCTACACCTCAGTAGGATTTTCTCAAACACTTCACTAAAAACTCTGAGCGAAACGGACTTACAAAATAAACTCTTTTGTAATCCTAAGGATTAACTCTAATCCCTTTGTAGTAACTAGCCCCTATATAATTTCTACACACCTCAAGTTAACTCTAACTTGATCAATACGTACCTATTACAATTGCTTCTATGAAAGCTGAAAAGATACAATATTAAAGCTCCTACTACAATCAACTAGATTCAATAATTAATCAGATGAAACTGGTTCTTCTAGTTGAACTGTAGCCTTTGAATCGCACAGTAATTCTGCTTGCAAAATATCTGGGAATTTTGCTTTCAGATCTTGATTCACTTCTGCACTTGTGCGTCTCTCTTCTCCAGCAGAAATACATCAAGTATTTATAGAGTCATTCGTTGAGATTGTCTTCCAATTCCAGTCCAACTCTACTTGGGAGAACAAGTTCTTATCAAACTCAACTTCCTTCCTTCGTTTATGTCCTTGCTGAATTCGACTTCTATTCTTTCATCAATTTGCAACCTTTTTTCATTAGAAGATACTCTTCTTGTTCAAATACACTTCACAATCGCATTCATCTCCTATGCATATAAGGTTTGTGTGCCAACTCGTCAGGTCAAGTATGTGTGCTCTGATGGACCTGGTTCAACTGATCAACCTTTTGTCAATCTTCAAAACTATGTAGTGACATGGTTCAACAGGAACTTATATAATCTGAATTATTACAAGTATTAGAGTGAATATTTATTGGTTTGCCCATTATTTGAATAGTTTTGGGGCGTTGTGCATCAATTGGAGTCGTCAGAAGAGCTTGGAAGCCGGTTATGGAATTTTGGAGCGAGGTAAGTCTCCTTTCTAACTTTGTGAGAGGGGATTGTCCCCATAGGTGAACTAATTAAATACGTGCTACTATCTGCAGGGGCAACGTACACACGAGGTGACGGGAGTTCGTGCGTAGCTACTATTATGCCATGTTCGGGTAGTCTAGGATCCACTAGCATGCTTTACTTGTCGTACTTGTGACCTTGTTAATAAAATATCATGGGATGCTGTCAATTAGTAATTAAATCTCTAAGAAGGATAGAGTTTACTTTTCTTAATCATCTAGAAGGAGAACTGATTCTTCCTTGGATAATTGCATTTCAGATAAATCTATAATGTTGAAACCCGATCGAAATTGGCAAGTAAATCCCCAGAAAGGCTTTAAATACTATTTTCATGTTCATTAAAAGGAGAATTCTATAACTTCATTGGATAGCTAATTTTCCTGATAAAAATGTGGTTTATTGTGTGAATATGTGTAACTATGGGTGCTTGAGTCGCATGTATGATTCGCGAGCAGGATGACCTTGTTATTTATAGCTAATTTTCATGTTTATTTGATGGTTTTTGAGAAGTTTGACCGAGAGTTTGACTTTTTGACATCGGGGTCGGATTCCAATTCCGAAAGTTGGAGCAGGTCTGTAAGGTCTAATATGACTTGTGTGCAAAATTGGGGTCAATCGGACGTGATTTGATAGGTTTCGGCATCGGATGTAGAAGTTTGAAATTTCAAAGTTCATAAAGCTTGAAATAGAGTGCGATTCATGATTTCGACGTTGTTTGATGTGATTTTAGGCCTCAAGCAAGTTCGTATCATGTTTTGGGACATGTTGGTATAATTTTTTAAGCTCCCGAGGGCCTCGAGTGGATTTCGGAAGGCTAACGAAATGGATTTCAGGCCAAAATAGTTGCTGAAACTTTTGCTGCAAATCTGTTTTGGACAGCAACTGATGCATCGAAGAGCTAACTTTGGAAACGTATATATCAAAATCTATAAGGAATCTGAAAATTTTCAAAGCATAAAAGCTGTAGCCTTGCATTCTAGTATCTAGAAAGTTAAACCATTCATGATTTGGACATTTTACCAGAAAGTTATGATCGATTGAAGATGGCTGGTGGAGCAGTTTCGACAGAATTTTCTGATGCATGGAGCCGACTTTAGAAGCTCATATATCAGAATATATAAAGAGTTCTATGGTGTACAACCTATAAAATTAAAGATCTTCGAATCTAGTTTCTAAATCTTCAAACCGTTTGTCATTTGGATATTTCTACAAGGAGTTATGGGCGTTTTAACAGAAGGTGTACATCAAGGAAAAATTATAATAGGATGTACAACCTGCACAGTGCAAGGTTCAACTAGATGAAGCCTAGGCAAATTGTTTTAAACACGAGTTTTGGCCCATTTCTTTCATTTATTTCATTTGGTTTGGACGATTTTGGAGAGCTCAAGGAGGGATTTTCACCAAGCAACACTAAGTAAGTGATTTCTTCCTATTTTTGAGTTAAATATGTGATCTTACATGGATTTAGACATGTAAAATTAGTATAAATTTGGGATTTTCGGGGAAGACCTAGAATTTGGATTTTTGGACTTTTACCATAAATTTGAGTGTGAAAATTAGAGTTAAAATTATAATTGAGTTAGTAAAGCTATGGGTAGAATTTATCTTCGAGAAATTTCGGAATCCGGGCACGTGGGCCTGAGGGCATTTTGGTCAACTTTTCGAGCGGAGTTGGGAACTTATATAATCTGAATTGTTACAAGTCTTAGAGTGAATTTTTATTGGTTTTCCCGTTATTTGAATAGTTTTGGGGCGTTGTGCATCAATTGGAGTCGTCAGAAGGGCTTGTAAGCCGGTTATGGAATTTCGGAGCGAGGTAAGTCTCCTTTCTAACTTTGTGAGAGGGAATTGTCTCCATAGGTTAACTAAGTAAATACGTGCTACTATCTTCGGGGGCTACGTATGCATGAGGGTGACGGGAGTCTGTGCGTAGCTACTATTAGGCCATGTGCGTGTAGTCTAGGACCCACTAACATGCTTTACTTGTCGTACTTGTGACCTTTTCAATAAAATATCATGGGATGCTGTCAATTACTAGTTAAATCTCTAAGAAGGATAGAGTTTACTTTTCTTAATCATCTAGATGGAGAATTGATTCTTCCTTGGATAATTGCGTTTCGGATAAAACTATAATGTTGAAACCCGGTCGAAATTGGCAAGTAAATCCCTAGAAAGGCTTTAAATACTATTTTCATGTTCATTAAAAGGAGAATTCTATCACTTAATTGAATAGCTAATTTTCCTGATAAAAATGTGGTTTATTGTGTGAATATGTGTAACTATGGGTGCCTGAGTCGCATGTATGATTCGCGAGCAGGATGACCTTGTTATTTATGTATAACCGCGTCGCATGATCGATTCGCGAGCGGGGGCAGATAGATGCATGATTCAAGTCGTTCGACCCTCAGCAGTGCACATTTAATTATTGTTGGTCCGCGTCGTTCAACCCTCGGCATATCTCGCGCATGATAATTGCTGCGTAGTTTCTGTGATTTATACATGTTTATTAGCCTGGAAGCTATAAATTTTCAACTGAAATGACGAGGTGTTAAAGTATTAAATGTAAGAAGAATTGATTTTCCTTATCCCTGATATTTATTAAATTGCCTATGATATTCATGCTTAGTGTCTCACTCGGTTATGTTAAATTGACCTCTAGCAAGTGTCTAATTCGACCTCTCGTCACTACCTCTCTGAGGTTAGGTGGGATACTTACTGAGTACACGTTATTTTTGTACTCATGCTACACTTGCTGTGCATTTTTATTGCACAGGTACTTTCACAGCGATGTGGCCGGCTTGGAGACTTAGGTGAGCTGCATCATCCGGAGGCGACCCGCAGCCGACAGAGTCTCCCTCATATTGTGTTTATTTTTATTTTAAATTCCTTGTCCAATTTGTATTTCGGACAAGCTTTGTAGTATTACTGAAATTCTTAGAATTTGCTCATGCACTTGTGACACCGGGTTCTGGGATGTGTTTGGGATGTATTTTATAAAAATGGAATATTAAACTGTCGTATTTACTTAGCGGATTTTATTCAGTTATTATGTAATATAGTGAAAGGTAATGATTTCAAAAATGCTAAAACAGGAAAATTAACTTAACCATTTAATGATTGGCTTGCCTGACAGTGGTGTCCGACGCCATCACGACCTTATGGATTTTGGGTCGTGACAACTTGGTATCACAGCACTAGGTTCCCTTGGGTTTCACGAGTCATGAGCAAGTCTAGTAGAGTCTTGCGAATTGGTATGGAAATGTCTGTACTTATCTTCGAGAGGCTACAGGGTTGTTAGGAGTACTTCCCTTCTTGATTAATCATCGTGCGATTCGATTCCTTTGAGGCTTATGCCTATGTTCTTCCTACTCAATCTTATACGTCGCGAAGCGCTTGCTATGAAACGTGGATTTGAGGAATTGAAATGGTGCTACGGATATGGTGCGAGATATTTTCCATGTGTAGTTGGTTGGGGCTGTTGTTGTTTCCCTGTAGAAGAATATTATGTTGTTTCAGTTCGGTTGCTGTGTTTCTGAGAACTTTGAGGCTATGCTCAGATTGTTATGATGCTTACGATTGGTTATCACGCGATGTTGGTATGATGGTAGAATGCTTGATATGTCGGGGTAATGAATGACTTGAAGGGAGGTCTTCTCAGAGCGTAATTTCAAGATTTCAGTATTTTAGTTCCGGCGGAGGAAGGGCAATTAGACTATGAATGTTCAAGTCTGGGGGATAAAGTAATAATACTTGGTGTTATCAAGCGAGGTGGAGTTTTCATCTGTGATGTGGTATCGCTGTTTTGATCGAATGCTGGTGTTATAGTTCTTCAGTTGCATTGGGTCAGAGTGTTGTGAAGTAGTATTGAAGAAGCGGTTGTCAGAGATCGTGGTGTGTGGTGGTTCAGAAATGAATAGTTATTTCTAATGAAGGCAACTCGAGAAAGATGATCTTTGGATAGTTTGAAGTCGTGGTGATCTGTTGGTTTAAGAGCTACAGAGAATGATATTGAATTGGGCAGCATACGATGAAGGAAGACATGTGATAAGTGTCAGGCGGCGACTAAATTTCTAAAAGGCCAGGCGTAAGAAAAGGAAGTCAGGTAGTGCTTAAGGGAATGAGGTTAACCAAAGTGGGAGAGCGACAACATAGTGGTGAATTAGAAGATATTATAATGCATTTAGTAGATGTCCATGAAGGGCAGACGAACTGGTAAAGTTGGTGAATGAGAAAAGGCTTAGGATGGGGTATTGATGTTGTTGAGAGTATGCAGTACAACGTCGTTGGAAGGTGTCAGCTGGTAATTTCCACATGTGGCTTATCTCTTGTGGGCAGGTTAGCGGTCATGTAGTTGGCAAGTTTCTGCAAGGAATTCTAGTGGTTATTCGGTGGGAGGACGATTATGTGAATGATGCTAGGGAACTTGAGTATTTAGGGAATTCCAACAGAAGAATTTAGAAGGATTTCGGTAGGGTCCAGAGTTGTGCAAGGAGTAGCTTCGGGCTAAGTGGGAGAGTCCGATCGCCTGCAATTGGGTTGTAGGATTATCTTCTCATGGGGTTACGGATTATCGGTGTTTTGGCAAGTTATTGCAGCTAAGGGGAAAGGAGTAAAATGGTAATTATGCATGGGATTTGTTAAATGTGTTTAAAAGTTGGCCCTATTGGACCAGGGTTAGGCTTTGGAAGATTCAGAATTTATGCTTAAGGCATAGGCGAGTTGTTAGGGTAGTGACTCAGTCACGTGCTTCATTGAAAGGGTGTTCGTGTGCTAGAAGATCCTTGGAGTTGATTGTATTCGGGGACAAGTCAGAGTGGGTGACTCTCAATAGCGGTCCTAGCAAACTTGAAGGTTAAGAATGTGGTGTTTAAGGGTTTCGGGCAGCAATATGATTAAGAATCGAGTTTTGCAGTATAATTTCTGAGAAAGGGAAAATGGTTGGATTGTTCTATGATATTTTTCAGCGTGCAGGATAGTATTGGGGAGTGAGATAAGTAAACTCCGAGATGTAGAAAGATTATCAGAAGGGTATGAGACAGTTTGTGGGATTGAGATAACATGGTCTCGTGAGTTAAGGCCACTCGGGATGAGTGAGGATTGAGTTTGTTATGAGTTGAATGGGGTTACTATTGTTTCTGAGGCGATTAAGGATGATTAAAAGAAGATAGATTGGTTAGACATGGTTGGAATGGCAAATGTGCGACAGTGATAAGTTCCTTCAATGTGATTAAGTTGTGCATGTGGTTTGTGCGAGGCTTGTCGGCCACCGTAATGGATTTATTTGGAAGCATTCAAGTATTATGGCTTGTCAGGTGTAGGCGGATCCCGGAAGGATCATGGAGGTATAGACTATTCCATGAGGATTTTCCTGTTTTGTGATTATGAGAGTTGACTCGTGTGTTGTTATGGTTCTCTTGAATTGAGGTGAGAAAAGAAAAAAAAGGTTTCTATATGAAGGAGTGTTAACCCTATTAGTGGTTCAAGAGTTATGATGGAATCCCTGCGCTATCTCATATTGGCATGCAGGTGCAGTAAGCAGTATGTAATTGGAAGTAAGGATCAAGATTTCGGTTCGGTGTTGACAAGGATGTCATGAGCTCGGGTGATCAAGAAGAAGGGATTTGAATGTCTAGAGTAAGCTGGTGTTGTCTCCAGTGTCACCTGAGATCGGTGTTTGGTGAAAAAGTCTTTGTATCCTGGTCATGGGTTCTTGATGTGTTTTGCAGTATTAGTGTGGTTGGTGGTATGGATGTGTAGACTTGTTACCTCATTGGAAAGGTCATGGGAGAATGACCACGGGAAGATCGTATGAGTGTGTAGTCACGTAATGGATTGAAGATTTAGACTGAGTATAAGGAAGTGTAATATTGCTTATGTGAGAATTTATGCTTGGGAGGCATTCAGTTCATTGTGTTGTGGATTGTGGGGTGTTTGTCCCAGTTATGATGGTTGTTATTGCGTGTTATGAGAAGAAGTGGGTTATTATGGACCCAGGTAAGGCTATCAGCCTAGTTCGGTGCGAGAAGAATCAACTTGAAGTGTGTGAATGGTTTAAACAGGATTATGGGCTTCATGTGAGGCAGATGTGTTCCTTTTAGTATAGCGCTCCTCAAGGAGGGGTGCTGGAATATCGGATGTTGTTCCGTTTTCGTTCATTTCATGTAAGGTTATTATTATGCCGTGTGAGTTGTGAAACGACTTGAGAAATTCCTATGTGTTAAGATTCAGCGTAGTGATGATGTTATGTGAGCAGGAGGGCTCTTGAGCTTTCAGCGTGTATATATATATATATATATATATATATATATATATATATATATATATATATATATAT
>ML395663.1:60029-160770 GCA_005239525.1 Nicotiana knightiana | reverse complement strand
CTATACAAATCCTATAGCAACACTTGATGAGTGTTTGCGCCCTTCCATTTTATATCACCCCTACATTCGGAAAGGCTTTTTGCGGTAAAACTAGTTGATCAGTGGTGCAGTCGACGGTTCCGTGCCTTTCCCCCTCAAGTTGTCCGCTTGAGGGTACCGGTCTAAAACCCCATAAAAATCTTACTCTGTTATATTGTGTATGCATCATGGTCAAACCTATCCGGGTTAACGTATCGTCCGCATGATAACCCTTTAAGACAGCCTTATCCAAAAGTCCACCGGGTTTTTCATAATCCCAACGGACGCAGTCACGTTTTGTGCACTTATTTGGAGAACTAAATGCCTGCATGCTAATCATAAGTGTATAAATAGTCGAGTCTGGCGGGGGTAAGGGTCTAACCTATCTATTTTTTCAGAAAATTAGGCATGAAGTCCCCAGGTTCCGCATGGTCCAAAGAATACCACCACTATTGCTGTATTGGTGGGAAGACCTCTCGCCCAGTGACAAAGACCATGTGAAGAGGGTCCTCGGGAACTTTCCCTCTTTACTGGATATTCAACCAAACAACATGTTGATCAAAGCAGCCACTATGTTCTGGGATAGAGAAAGGTCTGTGTTCCGTTTTGGCAACATAGAAATGACCCCCCTCTTGGAGGAGATAGGGGGCTTTGCGGGATTACCTTAGGACAGTCCAGGTTTGTTGGTACGAGAGAACCGTGCTGCTAGGGGTTTCCTTAAAATGATGGGTTTGAAAAAGAACGATGATTTAGAGTGCTTGACAGAGTCCTACAGACCTTTTGACTACCTCTATGAATGATACGGCCATAACAAATCCTATCGTATCTTCCACGACGAGTTCTCTATTACTTCCTTGGGTCATATTCACCGCAGGGTTTTGTGTTCGTCGTTTGCTTCCTGGGTCTGATGGTGTTTCCAAGCAAAGGAGATCAGATTCACACTAGACTTGATATGGTAGCCAAAACTTTAATGGAAGGGATCAAAGGGCAAACATATACCATTGTCCCTATGATCATAGCAGACATATACCGAGCCTTGGACCGCTGCCATAAGGAGGCCAAACACTTTGAGGGTTGCAATCTGCTACTACAGGTTTGGTTATTGGAGCATCTCCAGAGATGCCAATATCGTCAGGAATTTCCACGAAGGGCGTGGAATGATCATATAGCCTTCCACCACCTTAAGAGGATGATCTACCTCCCTGATAGGTTTGCTCAACTGGAAAATGCTACAGAATGGGCGCAGTTTTTTGATAATTTGACCGAGGAACATGTTCAATGGATGTTCGAATGGTTCCCTACCAGTGAATTCATCATCAGACCGAGGGACGCTCCGCACCTGGTATTGATTGGTTTAAGGGGCATATATTCCTATGTTCTCATCAGGGTCATGAGACAGGCGGGTAGAAAGCAAGTTATACCACGAGTCTCCAAAATGAGTCATTACAGGGTAGATTTTCAGGACGACGATATCCCGTACAAATGTGAAGCTCAGTATCTGTGGCATCTCAAGGTTGTTGTAGAAAAGGACACCATCGAGCCCGACGGATACCACACAGGGCATGTACGCTTTTACCTATCATGGTTGGAAGACAGCATAGCAGGGATAGTTGAGCCAGACATCAGCAAAAATAAGGTCATAGACGAAGCGGCTGAGGCTCAGGTGAAATACAATAATCTGCGCAAAAGGGTTCGTGAGTCCGAGGCCGAGTATCTGGAGCAACAAAAGACTAATATGGAACTGATCAATGAGTGGAAGGAAATGGCCATCAAATCTAGTGAAAGGTTGGAATATTTGGAGCAGGGTCTGGTGGAGCTAGAAGCAAAGACAAGAAAAAGGGTTGCCGACTGCCAGAATGCTGAGGGAAACGAAGGAGGGCATCTAGTAAAGGTATAACTGCTGTTGGGCATGCACGACCTGGGGAACCTGATTGACAGAATCAAGAAGACCAAGTCTGGGGAAGTTCCTTCGGGGACTAAGTAGTCTAGGTTTTCTTTTCATTGCTTTTACCAATGTAATAAGGCCAAGTACCATTAGTAACCTTTATTTCCTGCTCATTATTTTAGTGTCGTTTTGGACTCGTCTACTTTACATTAATGAAATGAGGCATTTTTGCATCTAAATTCTCCAAAATCAACTTGTCGCTAGGCCTACCTATGGCACACCGAGGCTCCCAAATTAGGACACTTTTATTCCTGCACTATGTGTTTAAATACTGCAATATTTTCTCATGATCCTCACTGACTTGGCTACCTTTTATTTTTTTTGTTTCTTTTGATTATTCCCCTCCCCAAAGGTTGGTTCGTGCATTCTGGCATCATCATCATATCACACAAGATCCAGGGTCCCTCCACCTCCTCCTCCTCCTCCTCCTCCTCCTAGTCCACTTAAAGGCAAAAGCAAAATGGAAGATTTGGGAAAAATCAGACAGGAAAACACAGCGCCAGTGGAACGAACATAAGCTCTTGACAATCAAGGTGCTCAGGTTCAAAATGATGCTATGTCAAAACTCGAGCAAAGGTTGTTGAAACACCAAGGGGAGCTTGAGCATGTCCGGAACTTGGCAAATTTATCCTTCTCACTCAGTGTCCCAGATGTCATTCAAAATCCCATACCTTCTCAAAACACCCCAAACAAACAGAACCCTCCCACAATTCACCACCATACAACTCCACGAAAAAATCAAACTATTCCACCACAGTGCAACACTTGCCACACCATGAGAAACACCCCACTGATCATCTCTGAACCACAAAGCTCCACAGATGACCACCTCTATGCTCAGGTGCCAGGCCATTATAACAACCCCATATACGTGGAGACTCTAGATCAATCCACCCAACACATTGCTTACACACCCNAAGAAGCTGACTAGTCGAGTTCAGGGCGTTGAAGGAAGCAAGGGAGTCGAAGGGTTGAACTACGAAGATCTCTGCATACAGCCCGATGTTGAACTACCGGAGGGTTACAAACCTCCTAAGTTCAAAATATTTGATGGTACAGGTGATCCCAGGGTCTATCTGAGGTCCTATTGTGATAAATTGGTTGGAGTAGGAAGAGACGAGAAGATTCGCATGAAATTATTCATGAGGAGCCTCACAGGAGATGCTTTATCTTGGTACATCAGCCAAAACCCTAAGAAGTGGTCCGACTGGATAAGTATGGCATCAGACTTCATGGACCGATTCAGGTTCAATACAGAGAATGCACCAGACGTGTTCTACATCCAGAACCTTAAAAAGAAGCCACCGAAACTTTTCGCGAGCATGCCGCTCACTGGAGATCTAAAGTAGACAAGGTCAGGCCTGCCCTAGAGGAAGAACAAAAACAAATTCTTGGTCCGGGCACAAGACCCGCAGTATTATGAGAGGTTAATGGTGATTGAAAACCACAAATTCTCTGACATCATCAAGCTGGGTAAGAGAATCGAAGAAGGTATCAAGAGTGGAATGGTCACTAACTTTGAGGCTCTACAGGCCACCAACAACGCCTTGCAATCTGGTGGTATATCCAAGAAGAAAGATGCAGGAATGGTAATGGTTGCATAGGGACCCAAATCCCCGTTGGTATACAGAACTTCCCTACTCACCTATCAAGCACCCACACCCACCTATCAGTCAGCACCTCCATCAACATATCAGCCATCTCCACCATCTACATATCAGCCTACTTTCCCCAGATATTCCCAACCAGCTCCTATTTATCATACCTACAACTCTCAGCCATCTCACTTCCAGTCACCCCCTGCTTGCCAAAATTTCCTGAGACCTCGACCCAACTTTGATCACGGACCTCCTAAACAATACACTACCATTGCCGAACCTATCGACTAGCTGTATGAAAGATTAAAAGCTGCTGGTTATGTCACTCCTATCCCTGCTATAACCCCTGAAAATCCATCCCAATGGGTCAATCTAAACAAGATGTGTATACCATTTCGGCATGAAAGGGCATACAATTGAAGAATATCTCCCATTGAAGGATAAGATCCAGTCTATGATTGATAACAAGGTCATCCAGGCAAAAGAATCTCCTCCCAATGTTCGCAACAATCCGCTTCCAAACCATAGGGGTGTCAACATGATAGATATAGAAGAAGATTGGGACCCAGAGGGGTCGATCAGGTTAATTATAGAAGGTGATGACCCAAAGAAGCCAGCAGTCACTCTTAATCCCATCATAGTCCAGATTCATCCATCCGGAGACGTCGAGGTAACTGCGTCACTCCTATTCAAGTTTGAAACGGCACCACCTGCAATCACGCATTTTCCGTTCGAGGTTGAAGTCATGCCGTCTGCTAAGGCACCCATTCCATTTGAAGTGAAAGTAGCTGCACCAATCACAGTGACAGTGTCAACCACGCTACCTTTCAACGACAAGGATGTACCTTGGGATTACATGGCTGAAGCAAGAAGGAAAGATAAAGTCAAGATAGAAGAAGTTGGTGCTGCATAGGGGATGACAAGGACCGGCAGGGTCTATACACCTAAACACTTGGCAGAGTCTAGAAAGAATTCTTCCAACAGACCACCCGTCATTGAGACAGGCCCAGATGATCTTTGGAGGAAGGTGAAGGCCAGGGAATACTCGGTCATCGATCAGCTGAACAAAACTCCAGCCCAGATATCCATTCTATCATTGCTGCAGAATTCAGAGACACACAGGAATACTTTGAAGAAAGTGCTGAATGAAGCATATGTGCCAAATAACATAACTAGTTGAGAAATGGCAATTATGTTAGGTCAAGTACTGGAGAGTCACAAGATCACTTTCCATGAGGACGAGCTGCCGCCTGAAGGGCTAAGTCATAACAAAGCACTACACATCACTGTGCAATGTGAGGACTATTTCATCACCAGGATTCTGATCGATAGGGGATCCAGCCTCAACATCTGCCCATTGACGACACTCAAGAAATTGGTCAAAGGACTGCACGAGATCGAAGAAGGATCTATGAATGTAAAGGCTTTCGACGATTCTCAGAGGTCTACCATCGACGAAATCAGTCTTTGTCTGCAAATGGGACCTACATGGTTCGAAATTGAATTTCAGGTGATAGACATATCAACATCCTATAATCTGTTTTTGGGACATCCGTGGATACATGCCGTTGGGACTGTAGCGTCAACATTGCATCAGGTGGTAAAATTTGAATGGAACCACCAGAAAGTGATCATCCATGGAGACGGAAGCAATCCTATCTATGGTTGCCACACCATCCCGGTGATTGAAGGTAGAAGAAGGCTGGGTGGAGAAACTTACACCACATTGAACGGGTCAATGTAGTAGATAAATACAAATGGTGGGACAGTAAGATCGAGAGCATACTGAACTGGAGTGGATACAAGCCTGGCAGAGGGCTCGATAAGGATCTTCAGGGGATTTCCAAACCGATACAGCTGAAGCACCATGGCACCACTTTTGGGTTGGGTTACAAATACACTTGGCAAGAGTACGAAGACTGGTCACCATAATGACGCGGTCCCTACTATCCATTGGAATAGCCTATACCAAATTTGCAGCAGACTTTCCAGCAAGCTGATATCATATGGGGGTCAGAAGAAGAAGAGACTCTAGCAGCTTTGAAAAATCTATTCATGGAAGACGAAGGCATGGACTGTTATGTTATTGTTGAGGAGGAGGAAGAGGAAGGCCTTACTAGCCAAGCTGTGAGCAAGGGATCATTCCTCAAGAATTGGACCGTCAGACCATCCAAGGCTCGACGAGTCCCGGGGTAGCAAGGCTGAACAACATTATTTATTTCATTTTTGCTAATGATTTCCTTTTCGAATTTTTTTTTCCAATAAAATCTCGATGTTCCAAAATTGTTTGTTTAAATCGATTTTACGTTTCAATGAATCAATATTGTTTTTATTACCATTTTTTTCTCATTACTTTTATCTATACATCATTACTATTTCCTGCCCTGATGAACCAATGACTGTGACATGCAATGAGACAACACAACAAAAGGAAAGTGATTCAGAAGAAGAGGATGTTATACCCGATGAAATTATCAGAGAAGTTGAGGATTTTGAAAATATACCTAAGTCCAATCTGGACGAAACCGAGATAGTCAACTTGGGAGATTCAGAAACCGTCAAGGAAACTCGCATCAGCATTCATCTATCACCATCAGAGAAAGAGGACACACAATTCTTTAAAGAGTACGAAGACATATTTTCATGGTCGTACGATGACATGACTGGTCTAAGTACATCCATTGTGGCTCACAAGTTACCAACCAATCCAATGTGCCTGCCGGTAATGCAGAAGCTCATAAAATTCAAGCCTGATATGAGTATGAAAATCAAAGAGGAAGTAACCAAGAAAATCAACGCCAAGGTTCTCAGGGTAGTTGAATATCCGATATGGTTAGCCAACATCGTGCCAGTACCCAAGAAAGATGGAAATATCAGATTTTGTGTCAACTACCGGGATCTCAACCGGGCCAGTTCGAATGATGATTTTCCTCTCCCAAACATACATATCTTGATTGACAATTGTGCAAAGCATAAACTTCAATCGTTCGTGGATTGTTTTGCTGGTTACCACCAGATTTGGATGGATGAGAAAGACGCTGAGAAAATGGCTTTCATTACGTGGGGAGTTTACTGTTATAAGATGACGTCGTTCGGCCTAAAGAATGTTGGGGCCACCTATATGAGAGCTATACCACTATCTTCCATGATATGATACATAAAGAAATTGAGGTGTATGTGGATGATGTCATCATCAAGTCCAATAGAGCCATCGACCACACAACAAATTTGAGAAAATTCTTCGACAGGCTGCGAAAGTACAACTTGAAGTTAAACCCCGCAAAGTGTGCGTTCGGAGTTCCCGCTGGGAAATTACTTGGGTTCATCGTCAGCCGCCGAGGAATAGAACTAGATCTATCAAAGGTCAAAGACATCCAAGAATTGCCACCGCCAAAGAACAAGAAAGATGTGATGAGTTTCTTGGGACGCCTTAACTACATCAGCCGATTCATAGCCCAGTCCACGGTTATATGTGAACCAATCTTCAAGATGCTGAAGAAAGATGCTACGACCGAATGGACCGTGGATTGTCAAAAGGCTTTCGACGTAATCAAGGAATACTTGTCAATATCACCAGTCTTGGCCCGCCAGAGCCAGGTAGACCCTTGCTACTCTACCTTGCGGAATTAGATGGAGCTTTTGGCTGCGTTCTGGGGCAGCACGACGAGACAGTAAGAAAGGAACATGCTATTTATTATCTGAGTAAGAAGTTCACTCCACATGAGGCACAATATTCTCTACTAGAACGTACCTGCTATGCTCTAACCTGGGTAGCCCAGAAGCTGAGGCATTACTTCTGTGCCTACACAACGTATCTCATATCAAGGATGGATCCCTTGAAATATATCTTTTAGAAGAACATGCCCACTAGCAAACTGGCCAAATGGAAAATCCTGCTGAGTGAGTTCGACATTGTCTATGTGACTCAGAAAGTGGTCAAGGGGCAAGCACTAGCAGATCATCTTGCCGAGAATCCCGTGGGAGGAGAATACGAACCCCAGAAAACGTATTTTCCCGATGAAGAAGTGTCATTCATAGGGGAAGACATTGCAGAATCCTATGACGGGTGGAGAAAGTTCTTCAATGGAGTAGCCAATTTCAAAGGAGTCGGCATTAGAGCTTTCCTGATATCGGAAACAGGTCAATACTACCCGGTATCTGCCAAACTCAAATTTTCCTATACCAACAATATGGCAAAATATGAGGCCTGCATCTTAAGGCTCAATATGGCCATCGACATGAATATCCAGGAGTTGTTAGTAATTGGTGACTCAGATCTGCCGATACACCAAGTACAAGGAGATTGGGCTACCAAGAATTCCAAGATATTTCCATATCTGTACCATGTGCAGGAATTGAGGAAAAGGTTCACAAAGACAGAATTTCGGCACGTCCCTAGAATTCAAAACAAGTTTGCCGATGCATTGGCCACTCTATCATCCATGGTACAACACCCAGATACAAACTTCATTGATCGTATTCCAATAAAGATCCATAGCCAACCAGCATACTGTGCCCACATTGAAGAAGAAGCAGATGAGAGACCATGGTTCCACGATATCAGGGAATATTTGTCAAAGGGAGAGTACCCAGAACTTGTGAATCACACTCAGAAACGCACGCTCCGGAGATTGTCCAAAAATTTCTTTCTCAGCGGAGGAAACCTGTACAGGAGGAATCCTGACTTGGGATTATTAAGATGTGTCGATGCAAAGGAAGACTCCAGACTACTTGAAGAGATACATGCTGGGACCTGTGGCCCACACATGAATGGTTTTGTCTTAGCAAAGAAAATACTCAGAGCCGGTTACCTCTGGATGACCATGGAAACGAACTGCATCCAATGTGTCCGGAAATGCTATCGATGTCAGGTACATGTAGATATGATAAAGGTACCCCCAAATGAGCTCAATGCAACAAGTTCACCTTGGCCGTTCGTCGCTTGGGGAATGGACGTTATTGGACCAATCGAGCCCATATCCTCAAATGGACACAGGTTCATCCTAGTAGCTATTGATTACTTCACCAAATAGGTCGAAGCGACATCATACAAAGCAGTGAATAAGAAAGTCGTGGAAGACTTTGTCCGTGACCGTATCATTTGTCGGTTCGGGGTTCCAAAGTCAATCATCACCGACAACGGCTCCAATCTCAACAGTGATCTGATGAAAGCCATGTGCGAGACTTTCAAAATCAAGCACAAGAATTCCACAACCTATAGACCACAGATGAATGGAGCTGTGGAAGCCGCCAACAAGAACATCAAAAATATATTGAGAAAGATGATAGAAAAGCACAAACTGTGGCATGAAAAATTATCATTCGCCTTACTGGGATACCGCACCACAGTCCGCATATCAACCGGGGCAACTCCTTATTTACTNTACGAGCAGTTGGCCCTCATAGATGGGAAAATGATGAATGCAATATGTCATGGTCAACTTTATCAGAAATGTCCAGAGCCTTCAACAAGAGAGTCAAGCCAAGAGAGTTCACACAGGGGCAGCTGGTGTTAAAGAAGATCTTACCACATCAAGATGAAGCCAAAGGTAAATTTTCTCCCAACTGGCAAGGTCCGTATATGTCACTGAGTATTGACAGGAGGAGCTCTCATACTTGCAGAAATGGATGGAGAAGTTTGGCCAAAGCCAATCAATTCAGATGCAGTCAAACGATATTATGTGTAACTTTCTATGCTTTTCTTCAATGATGTAAATTGAACTACGTTTGACCTGATTCCCGTTTAAGAGGGGATACGTAGGCAGCCCTATGGGTTCGGTCATAATTCAATAAAAATCTCATTAATTGGAAACTGGGGCAGAATTTTGAGGAGGACCCTCAAAATTCTGAAGCAAGTTCAGCTGATTGCAGCATGTACAACGGTCAGAATCGTCAACCATCTAACTGGGGCAGAACTTTGAGGAGGACCCTCAAAATTCCGTACCATGAAAGGTTGCAACGTCTGGAACCGTGTCACGATCGTCGGTTCAATTAAATTTCTTAAAACATATTTTATATTATGTCTTTGCAAAATCATGCATACATTTCAAAATATAGCGTTGTTTAGCCAAACGCTACCCCGATGACACAAACAGAATCATCAGACCAAGCAGAGCGAAGCAAGTAAAGCCAACAGAGATACGAACCAACCTTCCCCACCTACAAATCTCAGGATTTTTCTTTGGATGAAGGAATAAAAAACAAACAGGTTTCAAAGTCACAAACTTCAACACAGTCGCAAATGCAAAGTTTACTATCAGCACAAAAGGGCGAACATGCTCCATAGTCACAGTTCTCGCAACAATCGCAATACCACAACCTATTACTAGCTATTCTACTAGCATTTGTTGTTTGTTCCTATTTGCATAAGGCTAATCATCTGCCTTCCGTCTGCATAAGGCTAAGCTTTGTCTTCATTTGCATGAGACTAAGCTTTGTCTCCATTTTTGCACGAGGTTAAACTCTACCTCCCATTTGCTTAAGGCTAACCGCTGCCTTCCTATCTGCATGAGGCTAAGCTCTGCCTCCAATTTACTTTTTCATTGAGACTAAGCACTGTCTCTCAAGCACATTTTACTTCGCTTCTCTTTCGGGCTAAGCTCTGCCCTTCAACTCGCAAGACTAAGCTCTATCTTGTCAAGCATCATATTATATCATGGGCTAAAATATCGCCAACCTATCTAAGGGCATCATTGTTCGGAGACACCATCTTCATGGCCCGAGAACGTCATGTCATGGCCTGAGGATCTCTCTCAATTTTGCATATCATCATTCAAGGGCGTCATAGTTCGGAGGCACCATCTTCATGGCCCGATGATCTCTCTCAATTTTGCATGTCATCATTCAAAGGCGTCATCATTCGGAGGCACCATCTTCATGGCCCAAGAACGTCATGTCATGGCCCAAGGATCCTTCATCAAAGAGTTCATGGCCCAGGACATCATGGTCTGAGGACGTCATCCCTAACCGACCGAAGACAACATTTATAGTCCAACGGGAGCTTGTATCATGTTTAAATTTACGCACAATATATGCTTGTATTGCTTTTATCTGCAGGTAACCTGGCAAGCGACGACTACCCTGCAGGAGCGATCCCGCTCCAATTCTCCCAGCTATATCAAACCTAACCTTTTCCGTAGAACCGTTCATTCATCTAGCCCTAGATGTTGCGTCCGTTATTGTGATGACTTCACTGGTATACTTCACCGATGGATCCGGAACTACATACGACCTGATTCCTGTAAAAACAGGGAGATGTAGGTAGCTCAGAAGCCAGGTTGCGGCCTAAATCTCTCCAAACCGTTTCTCTCGGTCAAAATTGGCCATCATGTCTTTCAACCTTTCCGGGTAAAGAGGGGCAGCTGTTGATACCCAATTTTTCCTCAAAATATTTTAAATTTGCATATATAGCTTCAAAATCATGTATTAATAGCAATTGATATTTTTCCACAATTTCCCTATATTTGTTGTCACGACCCAAAATCCCTAAGGTCGTGATGACGCCGGACATCAATATCAGGCAAGCCAAATCATTAATTAATTGAAATAACTTTCCGGTTTTAACACTTATGAAAAACATTTCCTTTCACTTTATTACATGATAATAAAATAAAAGTCTGTTAATTAAAAACAGTGATTTAAAGATTTCGCTTAAGAAATTATATCCCAATACATATCTCAATACATATCCCAGAACCCGATGTCACTAGTACATGAGCAATTTTTAAGAATTTATACAATCATTACAAAGCCTGTCCGAAATACAACTGGACAAGGAAATTTAAAAATATGAATAAATATAGTCTGAAGGAGACTCTGTCAGCTGCGGATCGCCTCCGGATGATGCAGCTTGCCTAAGTCTCCGAATCCTCCACATTGCTATAAAAGTACCTGCGCAATAAAATGCACATCAAGTATAGTATGAGTACAAAAATAACATGTACTCAGTAAGTCGCCCGCCTAACCTCAGAGAGGTAGTGACGAGAGGTCAATTTAGACACTTACTAAAGGTCAATTTTGAAATATTTACGAGTGACACTAAGCATGGTTTTATCACAGGCAGTTTATAAAAAAAGATTTAAACATCCTTCAATTTCGTTCACATTTAACACTTTATATCTTTGTCATATTAACAATTAGTCAACATGGTGATTTAATCAAATAATAATAAATCAACGGAAGGAACAACTTCTTCCAAAAGTCTTTTTAATAACTTTAAGTCTTTGTCATTTCAATCGACAATTTAACATTTCAGGCCAGTATTCAGGCAAGTATCATAGCAATTACGCAACAAATATCATGCGCAGGCAATGCCGAGGGTCAAACGATGCGGACCAATAATAATAAACTATGCACCGCCGAGGGGTCGACTGGCTCGAACCATATATGCATCTATTTTCCCCGCTCGCGAATCGATCATGCGACGCGGTCAACAGAAAAATAATAAGGCTAGCCTGCTCGCCAATCATACATGCGACTCAGGTGCTCATGTACACACATTCACATAATACATCCTCAT
Organism: Nicotiana knightiana; assembly: GCA_005239525.1. Classification (NCBI taxonomy): domain Eukaryota; kingdom Viridiplantae; phylum Streptophyta; class Magnoliopsida; order Solanales; family Solanaceae; genus Nicotiana; species Nicotiana knightiana. The sequence continues at coordinate 148,691 of ML395663.1, read as the reverse complement.
TTTTATCAAGAAGCAGGTTTTCACAGGAAAGTGGTAAAAGTACTTTTTAAAAGAAACATGAAATATAGGTTTTGAAATCTTTGTTTTGAAACTCATTTGTCCAGTTTAGTAATACTCCATGATACAACCCAGTCCAGGTACACATATATTCACAGCGGAAAGAAATTCTCTTTTTAGAAGGTTAACAATATGAACTCTAGTTTCCTTTTAAACATTCAATTACGTTTTCGGTCACATAGCAGTTTAATGTTACAGGCAGAGTTACAGGTACACACATAAATCACGCTAGTGGGTCCTAAGCTACCCGGACATGACATAATAGTAGCTAGAAGACTCCCGTCACCTCGTGCGTATGTAGCCCCCGAAGATAATAGCATATACTGAATTAATTCACCTAGGGGGACGATTCCCCCTCACAAAGTTAGAAAGGAGACTTACCTCGCTCCGAAGTTCCAACACAAACTCCCAAGCCCTTCCGATGACTCCAACGGACGCACAACGCTCCGAAACTACCAGATAATGGCAAAACAATAAAAATTCATCCTACTACTCACAACCAATTCAGATTATATACTTTCCTGACCCCACTCGGAGAAATGACCAAAATACCCTCGGGTCCACGTGCCCGGAAATTCGAAATTCTCGAAATTTATTCTACCCATATCTTTACTAACTCAAATATATAATTTACTCAAACATTTATGCTTAATTCGTGGCTAAAAATCCAAATTTTCACTTTTTAGGTTTTTCTTTAAAAACCCCAATTTTTCCACAATTTTCCATATCAAATCATGCATATAATCTTGTTTTTAGCCTTAGAAACAAGTAGAAACAACTTACCTCTGATCCCTAATGAAATCCCCCTTGAAAAGCTCTCCAAAATCGTCTCAACCAAATGAAAAATGAGAGAGAAATGGCACAAACCCGATTTTAAAACATTCTGCCCAGGCATCTTTTTGCACCTGCGGTCCTTCCACCGCACCTGCGATCCCGCAGGTGCGACCAAATCTCCCGCACCTGCGGTTTTCCTCAACTTCAGCCCAACTCACACCTGCGCCCTACTGTCCGCACCTGCGGCTTCGCAGGTGCGGAATATCCATCGCACCTGCGGTCCCCAACCAAGCCAAGACCACACTCACACCTGCGGCGCCCACGCTGCACCTGCGGCTCCGCACCTGCGGTCAAAGCCTTGCAGGTGCAGTTGCACCATATGACAACAGCTTCAGCCCTTTTTTCCAACTTCAACTTTGATCCGTTAACCACCCGGAATCCACCTGAGGCCCCCGGGACCCCGTCCAACCACACCAACCTGTCCCAAAACATGACACGAATTTGTTCGAGCCCTCAAATCATATCAAACAACGCCAAAATCACGAATCACACTCAAATCCAATCCTTTAAGAACTTAGAATTTCAAACTTCTACATCCGACATCGAAACCTATCAAATCACGTCCGATTGAACTCAAATTTTGCGCACAAGTCATATTCAAGATTACGGACCTGCTCCAATTTCCGGAATCGCATTCCGACGTTGATGTCAAAACTTCCACTTCTGGCCGGATTTCCCAAAAACCTTCAAATTTCTATCTTTAGCCAAATGACTCCAAAATGACCTACGGACATCCAAATTCATTTCCGATCACGCTCCCAATTCTAGAATCACCATACGGAGCTATTCCTAGACTCGAAATCCCAAACGGACATCAACCTCACTGATATGCACTTCAAGCCCAAATTCATGAAATCCTTCTAAAATGCTAACTTCCACAATATACGCCGAAACGCTCCCGGGTTATCCAAAACCCGATCCGGACATACACCCAAGTCCGAAATCATCATACAAACCTGCTGGAACCTTCAAATCCTGATTCGGAGATCGTTTACTTAAGATTCCAATCTTAGTTGATTTCTCGGACTTAAGGCTTCCGAAATGAAATTTTCTTTCCAAATCAATTCTAAACTTCCTGGAATTCAATTACGACCATGCCCACAGGTCATAATACCTGAAACAGAGCTGCTCACGACTTCAACTCGCTGATCGACGCGTTAGAACTCAAAACGACCGTTCGGGTCATTACATTTGTATTAATCTATCCAGCATTTTGTCGCCAATAAATAATTATAAAATTGCATTACAAATGATTTCAAAAGAATTTATTTGTTTTATTAATCATTTTTTGTCCTATTAAGACCAAATAATTTCATAATTAGCCAAATTGGCACCTTTTGGCTATAATTGCAATAACTTTGCAATTATAGCCCAATCATACGATTTTATACTATTTTTTTTATCCAGAAATTAATCATTTGTATTTTTAAAATACTAAGTAATCATTTTTTAAATTATTTTATACGCATGAAATTCAATTTTTATAATTAACAACTATTTTTAAAAATTGTTTTAATTAATTTACATTGGGTATTTAACAAATAGCCACTTTTATTTCATTTATAGCCTAATTAAACCAGACCCAAGTCTGATTAAAAACGACCCAAATACCCCAGGCCCAATACATTATCCTAGCCGACCCAATCCCTTGTCTAATCTAGACCGTTGATCAATTTTAATCAACGGTCCAAATCTCCCCGTTCCTTAATTAACCCTAGTGACTACCCCCCCTTCCCCTATCATTTCTCTCTTTCACTCCGTCGTTACACATCTCTCTCATCTCTCAAAATCTCTCTGCTAAACCTAAGCTCTCACCGGCTGTCGACTTGTCGGTAACTATTGTGGTCTCACCACCATCCCAACCTCCACGACTCCTTCCTACACAGGGTTATTGCTGCCTTGAGGTCCTCAAAGGAACCAGAAGGCGGTTCACTTACCTCCCATGGTTTTCATGTCATTCTCAGGCCGTCCATGGCCGTCCGAGTAAGATCCTCCCATCTCCGGCTAGAACCTGAGGTTTCTAAACCGATTCTCTCTCTGAAACCCTAATTTTAACACTTGATTTCTTAGATCTGCAACAAATCTGAGTCTACTCGAGTTATCTTTATTGTTTTCTTAAAGATTTTTCCGAATTTTTCTGAAGCATCTCTTCATCTTCAAGTTAGGGTTTCTTAACCCCTTTTCAAAAATGATTCTTCTTCTGATTTCAGTGATATTCTGTGATTTTTACTATGTTTAGATGATTTACTTAATTTTTTCCTTTATCTAATTTATTATGTTGAAAACCCTAAGTTTCTTGGTTTAATCTTTGGGTTTTGAGTTCGTCTTTACTGTTCGTTCTTTCAACCTGTTTGCATGTTTTATTCTCATGATGCTTCGATTAATTTGAGTATTTTGTGATTTCTACCCTATTATGTTCATTAGGGGTTCCGATTGTTGCTTCTTCCGCTTATATCATGTCTATTCTGTTAAGTCATACTATGTTCTATGCGAATCCCTAATTTTGTGTGATTTTCAACCTATTTGTCTTACTAGGGTTTTTGATTCTGCTTATTCCTGCCTATTATGTGCTTACCGCGCTTATTCTCAGAAGTTTGTGTTCATCAGCACTGTTCCTATTGGAACCCCTAATTTCCTGTAATTAATACCTTACACTAGTCTCTTATGATGATTTCCCTGCTGATTTTCCGACTTTAGTTTATTTCTTGCCTTATTTTATGGTCGACTATGCTGCCAAATTGATTCTTATGTTATTTCCTTAATTAGAATCCTATGTACCTAGCCTAATTACTTGCACTGATTGAAATTATTTCCTTATCTATGCCCCAGTCATGCATAATCCCTTTCCTTACTTATTTCCTGTCTTTTGCCGTTTGAAATGACTCCCTTAATTAAGGGAGTAGTTGGACTGATTGTTGCTCTAATTGGTTCTGAGTTCCATAACTTACTGCCTAATTGTGTTTCTTACCTTATTATCTACCTAGTTTCAAACTATATATACTACTCCCATCAACAGTCTTCGAGACACACAAAAACGGAATTCACAAACACCAACGCAATTCACTGATACATGATCATATACTGATACACACACAATACACTCAACACACACGAACACATTGCTCAAAAATCTCTCGTATATATAAATACTCTCTTCTTCTCTCCTTCTGGTTACTTGCTATTATCAGTCGGCTGCAAGCCAAGGCTGATTATTCTACCCCCTTACTCTTCATTCTTTGTTTGCTATCTCCTATAATGGTATGCCCTAATTTCAGTTTAAGTTTCAAAAATAATATGTTTCTTTTAGTATATCAGTTCATCCTGTTTTCTAATATGTTTTTACCTATGGTTTGCTGTGATGTCTGCACTTGACCTGCTTGCATTGTTGTTCACTTAGCATGTTATGTACTACCCTCCCTTAGACTCAGCATGCTTATGAAATGCTATCCCCTTTTTAGTATACCTCAATGTGATTCTGCCTTACTTATGCTTCTCTGATTATTGGCATGAACTTTTCTGTGGCAAAATAATTTGTACCTTATGTTATTCGGTTATGAGTAATCCTAAAGTTTATGCTATATCCTTGATCCCTGGATGCCCCCTAGCATATTGTTGATTCTATACTTAAGTGTTCCTGGAACTATGTTCTTACCTATGTGCCTTATGTGTCCCCAATCCCGCATTACCCATGTTTGGTGTTGTTGAAGCTGCCTTGGTTCTGTGTTCTTTGGCTGTGTGTGAACCTGTTTTGGGTGCTATGTCTGGACTGTTGCTTGCTGCTCTACTCTCTTCTAAAAAAATTGTTTCACTACATAACTCTGTAGTTCTTTACAAAATCTTTCAAACAAGTCTCTTTTCAAACTGTTTTCCTACTTAATCTTTTCAAAACTATGTCAAGCACTCTCACTCTACTCTTAGATATTTAAGTTTTGCCCCTCTAATGTGTGACTGGTTAGGGATCCCTATGAGACCCCTCTGAACTCTGATGCATTAGAGCTGGCCCTTCCACACTGCACTTACTCAATTATGGTTATGAAATCTGGGTGTGAGCACTGCCCGGGATCCCTTGAGGTCCTTAAGGGCACTTGAGGTTATGGAAGTCTGGGCCAGTTTTCAGGCTCTCTATAGTTTAACTTCTTCTTTTCCTTTATCTATTATTCAGCTGGTCTGTAATATTTATTTGTAAATGAATATTGGGGATGGCTAGTGAAATGGGAGGGGATAGCTATATAATTTTATCGATGCCACTGGGTAGAAATCATGCCTTAAGCTTTACATTTTTTATATCTGCATTACAATCCATGCTTAGGATCCACATGCCAAACATGCATTAGATATCATGTCTTTAAGGCTTTTTCATGTTTACTGCTTTAACATACAACATACCTCAATTTATGCTTGTGCCTACCACTTAGAAATCCTGCTACTTAGGCGATAAAATTAATACTCTTGTGCATTCATGAATCATGCTTAACAACTCTGTAATTATCTATGCATTTTAGAAATCATGCTTTAGGAATCCTATGCATCCTGAAATTATATCCTAGCCACCCTGCATTCATGTGTGCATACTAAATACCATGTTCTAGGATTTCGTTTAAATTTACTTAACTACGCATAGTTTAAACTGCTGATTCATGAAAAGGTATAAAATAACCTCGCATATGATTATCATGTCTGTTCTTAATAGAAATTGGTAACTATCTCTGCATTCTCAGGTTTACATCACTTAGTACAACATGTTTTAGGTAAAACAACCTCTGAACTGTTTAATAATTCTGGTAGTCACTATGAACAACCCCACGCCTAAGCAAGCCTTAGGTAATCAATCTCTTAAAAAATGAATACTGTTTTGATTGCGTTTACTTCCTAAGGGCCAACATGTTTTTTAAAACCAGTAGGCAAGCTGATTAGGTCCTTCCTATTGAGTTTATAAACAAGCTGCATACTTCTGTGCATTGATATTCACTTAGATAGCCTGTCTGAGTATTCTGTCTAATAAAACTGTCTCTTGTTTTGTGTTTGAGACGTGTTGCTTATGTGAAATATCTGTGGAGGTAAATTTGAGCCTTTTAAACTGCTTTTCCCGCATTTATTTATAAAGTCCTATTTGTTCTTTCCTGTCGTTTAGAATTTTATCCTTTTAACCTTAGGGAGTTTTGTCTAGAATTGCCTATATTTAAAGGTCCTAAATTCCTTCAGGGCCATTAAGAAGGGACGGGTAACAACACGCATAGAGGTCATTAAATAAACTCGCTTAATAACCGCTAAGGGGTCGGAAAGGGTAGACATGGATATGATATCCGATGCGCTAATGCCACGAGTAGCCCCTCTTCTGAGGAGTGATTACCGGGCATTGAACTGATGTGATCCTATAGGATAAACAACCTAGGACGCCCCTATCCCTTACACATGTGTGCTTAGATTGTAAAACCTCCAGAACTTTGTATATGTGCTTAGACTTGAAATCTTTTAAAATTAAGCACATATGTGTGCTTGAACTGCAAATCTTCTCAGAACCTTCATCTATTTACCTATGTGTTTATTGCTTATATGTTATTTGTTCACAAAGTTTGTTTGGGCCGGGAACCACAGTTGTGGACTTAGAGGGGTGCCTAATACCTTCCCCTTGAAGTAATTTCAAGCCCTTACTCTATCTCTGGTTATCTAATATGTGTTTGTAGATAACCTTTAGTAGGTGCCCTAACGCACCTTAACTCGTTAGGTGGCGACTCTTCAATTCCTTACCCCTTTCCCAAAAGGAAACGAGTTGTCCCAATAATGTCGAATACCCCGATCGATCCGAAATAGGAGGAAAGAGGGGGACGCGACATGTATCACCCAGATGCATGATAAAAATTGACTTGCAAAAACCGTATGATTCTTTAGAATGGACATTTCTGAGGCAGAAGAGTGCAGATATTGGATTCCCAGAACAGTTTATTACTTGGGTAATAGAGTGTGTCCAAACAATAAACTACACTGTGATGATCAATGGGGAGCCAAGTGAACCTTTCAATGCAGAAAGAGGTCTTCGACAAGGAGACCCAATGTTTCCATGCAATTGCTATGGAGTATCTAAGTAGAAAGCTCAATGAGTTGAAAGAAAATAGATCCTTTCAGTTTCATTCAAAGTGTGAAAAACTAGGAATTACACACCTTAATTTTGTGGATGATCTGCTTCTCTTTGCCAAAGGGAACTTAAATTCTATTACTTTTCTACATAAGTGTTTTAGCCAGTTTTCTGAAGTTTCAGGATTGCAGGATATTCTTGGTAAGAGTTGTGTGTATTTTGGTGGAGTTAAGAAAGAGATTCAAGATAGCATATTGAGCCACTTAGGTTTTGTGCATGGAACCTTACCTTTCAAATACCCGGGGGTGCCTTTATCAACAAAGAAGCTCACATTACTACAATAGCAACAATTAATTGAAAAGATCACAGCTAGAGTAACTTCTTGGACTACCAAAAAGTTGTACTATGCAGGCAGAATTCAGCTGGTCAAATCTATGCTCTTTGGAATTCAGGCCTACTAGGCTCAACTGTTTCTAATACCTGCAAAGGTTCTGAAAACTACATATGGTTATTGTAGAAGTTATGTATGGCCAGGGAGTAACACAATCAGTAGGAAAGCTTTGGTGACATGGGATAGATTGTGCACTCCTAAGTCAGTGTGGGAGGGCTAAATCTTGTCAACATAAAATTGTGGAACGAAGCTGCTCAAATCAAAACATGCTGGGATATAGCTCACAAACATGATAAAATATGGATTCGATAGATTCATGCTTACTATGTCAAAGGTAATCTTTTGAGGGATATGATAATCCCATCACAAGCAAGCTGGATTACTAGGAAAATATTGGAAGCCAAGGAGCACCTGGATTTGATTCCTCCTGTCACAACTACTCGGAGCATGATCAACTCAATCTATCAACAACTCCTCCCTACAATGATGTTGGTGCCTTGGAAGTGTCTTATGTTTAAGAATGATGTCAGGCCTAAAACAATTTTTACAATGTGGCTACAACTACAAGGGATACTAGCTACCGTAGATCGACTGGTGAACTGGGGATTAGCAGCGGATCATACATGCACACTATGCTAGAATCAACTGGAAACAAGAGATCACCTTTTTGCTGAATGTAAATTCACTAAAGCTATATGGAGAAAAATGCAACAATGGCTACAATGACTACAAACAAAAAGGATATCAGTGCAGATTTGGAACCAACACACAGTATGGGTTATTTATAAAGCCAAAGGAAAATCGCAGCTAGCTCAAATTTTCAGAATGGTGTATGCTGAGTGTATCTATGGTATATGGAAGGAAAGGAACCATAGAATTTTTGAAAAGAAGTACCGGAGCTGGGAAATAATTGTGCGAGAAGTTGCTTATATTAGTCATGTAAGAGCAGCCCCAAGAGTTAAGGTTTTGCTACAGAGTTTTATTTTTTAAAATTCAGTTATATACTGGTGTGTATAGATCAGAGAGTTACTGATTGGTAGATTTAAGATAGCTAATTGTATTTTGTTTAGCTACGATTTTTTACAGTTTCCAAGGTGATTAATACAAAAATTTTGTTACCAAAAAAAAAGATGTAAAAAAAATTGTTAAATTCATTTAAAATGTAAAAAAATAAAAAAAAATTCACCATTTTCGACTTAATTCTTGTAAATTTTGCCCAACAGTTATTGTTGGAAACTAACCGCACCTACTCAGGTACATGGACAATTAAATAGTACCGAACTGCAACATCTTAATTTTTTCTAGTGAAATTTGGTTGAAATTTTTTTGGATAAAAAATTTCAGAAAATTCCCGTTTGCCTATGTATTATAACAAAATGGTCAAACTGAATTTAATAAAGAAAACAATATTGATCTTGAGATGAAATTAAAATGACAAATGGTGAAGTCACAATCGATCTCTAAATTTGAGTACATTTACTTATTCTAAGAGAAAAAAGGTGTGTAAAATAAAATTGCTAAACTCACTTAAATACAAATTCAAAATATATTCCTTTTCACCATTTTCAACTTATTTCCTGTAAATTACAATTGATAGATCTGCCCAACAGTTTTTGTTGAAAACTAAAAAGCACCTGGTCAAGTACATGGCATTGATTACTTTCTTTTATTTTTAGTATATTCAGCAATTTTACTTTTAATAAAATAATTTAAACTATATAAATATATATCATGTTTTAAACCACACGTTTTAAAAGTTTCTTTTTTTGTTAAACTCGTGCCTATCAAATATCCTATAAATTGAGATGGAGGGACTAATACCTAATCAACATGTGACAATCTATATTATTCGGACTCTCTAAAATATTGATAGACCCATGTCGGATCTGTTAGGTATTAATCTTAATTTTCTTATCATATTTAGTTTTTCTATTTCGTGAAGGAATGACAACATATTTACTATAACTGATTTTTCCTTTTACGAAAAAGAAAATATAATTTTTTCATATTGGACTAGTTCTTTTTCTTGGAGGAAAATATTTTGATTTCTATAAATTAAGGATCATTCATTTTCATTCAATAGTCCTTAAGCGATTTTGAGTCTTATTTAGGGGGAAAATGTGTTTGACAAATGTTATCCTGCCACTTGTGTGTGCCTCTATGTGAGGTTGTTCTCTTGATTTTCTTGTACTCTCTTTTATATAGTAAATTGCTCGTCTCCGCCTGTGATTGTAGGTCAATTGACCAACCACGTTAAATGTTTGTGTCTCTTTTGGTATATTTCTTTTATATTGTCTAATTTATTGTTGTTCAAAGTTTGTTTTGCTAGCTTTCGCATGACACGTGAATATTTCAATCCTAACAAGATCCTTCAAAAATACTATATGTTTGAAAGATCCGACACATATTTAATTACAAATCTTGAAAAGTCCAAACAACATATGTGAGGTTCTATTTTCCAAATTCCAACTCTCTGGGTGCTCCAGTGCTCCTTTGTCGAAATGCACAGGCTGAGAGTAGCTGATTAATTGACAGCCAACAACTAAAATTCAAATTCAAAAATATCAGTAAATTCCATTAAGTTAGGACTTCAATAAATATTCTTCAAGGTTGTTGCATCTGTTCTTGATGTCCAACTATAGAAACTTATGAAAGTACATCCACAACCGTGAAAGATCAGAATAAATGAAGTAATAAATGATCTTATTTTGGAGCTAAACCGATCTTCTACATTTATATAGAGAAAGTGTCTACCTCGAAAATAGTGATAACAATTATATTTGATTTGTGGTTCTAAAAATATGTGATTTATTTCAATACTAGTAAATAAACAAGAAATATTAAGTATGACTGAGAAGAAATGATGAACCAAACCAGTGTTGTCAAAGGAATAGGGACATCAAGTTCGATAGCCTCGGGGGTCTCGAGGTGAGTTAAGAACAATAAAGTATGAATAATAAATTAAGAGTAATAAAGCTGAAGAACAATTATTGAACACAACAATCGAGAAAAACAAAATAGAATATTCTATTGCGGTGAATATGATGATCCTTACAAATGATTGGGGTCCCCTTTATATAGGAAGGAAAAACCCTAATATGGTACATTTCTAATTATGACAAAGAATGCTATTGGTACAACTGTATAACAACCTAGTACGGACTTGTACTAACTCGTACAAATCGTATCCCACAATTTACGCTCTGATCCACGTGTCCTTGAGAGATTCCCGCTTTTCCTTGAGTGTCATCAAAATTGTACTGTCTCGAGGTAGACCGCCTCAGGCCCTTGATTTGCTTCCCGAGGTGCGCACATCCCGGCCAGACTTGATTCTTACTTCAGGTTTCCTAAACTCGAGCTCGGGGCATGATTAAGCCTTCGAAATCGAGCTCTCCGATTTCGACCGTATACAGATAGTCCATGCGTTTCTTAGAATGAAATAATAAGAAATGTTTTGAATTCCTTTATGATGGCATCATTTCTATGAGTAAGCATTGAAATGACCGAAGCGTCCCGTCGGTTCACTTCCCCAAAAGCATTGAGTGCATGTCAGAGCCGGTCGACCATCATATCAATGAACAGTCGCCGCCTTCCCCTATATATACTTGCTTTCTTTTCTTATCAAGAACTTTTCCACCTTGCAACACCTATTTTCCTATATAAGTTTCCTTTTCACCACTAGTTCCTTCGCCGTATTAACTCAAAACCTCGCCGGTTCAATCATTTCTTTCTTCTTCTTCTAAAGAAACAATGGAGAAAACTTCCAAGTCCGTTCCTCAGAAAGAAGGAACCTCCACTTCTACTTCTCGACCGACCGGTTGTAAACCGCTAGCGCTTCATGAGATCGTATCAAGCAATTTTTCCTTGAAGAAGGACTTTATAATCGAGAACTCTCCCGACGTTTTCGGCTGTCGAGAGCATGCTCTGAGATACATAAGATCAATTGAGGAAAGACACCTTGATGCTATAAGGAGGGATTGCAAATGGGGATAGAAGGTCGTTCTGAAAATACCTTCCCCTGAAGAGGACATCACAACCTACATAGAGAGTTTCCTGAGTGTGTATACATACCCCTTTACATTGGGTCCTCTCGACCTGCTCGTTCTTGAATTCTGCCGAAGATATCAAGTCACCCTGGGCCAAATTCATCCATTCCCTTTGGCGGATCATGATAATGATGAGGTTCCTCGTCGAGAAGGTCGGTCTCGAGTTCACCCTCAGCCACCTCATCCGATTATATCGACCTCACCATTTTCGAGGTTTGATCAAAATCCAACGCCGAACGACCAAGTCCTTCTTCGCTAGTAACGACGAAGACAAGGATCGAGTTGGATGAGCCGATTCATCTGGGTGAGGACCGTCAATGTTATTCCCAAGGAGTTCCTGCCGTACCCCGACAAATGGAACTTCGAATGTGAGTGTAGTTCTTTGTTTTAGTTCTTTCTATAATTTTTGCTGAACTTAGAAAGATTATTCCTTTCCTTTTTTCACAACGGTCCCGTGGATGCTTAATGCGGTCCTCGACCTTGAGGATTGGGTCCGCAAACTGGGTGCTACTTCATCGTACGACAAACGCAAGTGGCGGAACTTGTCGAAGGGAAAGTGGGAAGCGAAACACCAAGGTTCGTGCTATAATATTTCTTTCCTTATTAAGAATACCTTTCTTCATGTGATCTAATTCCTCTGTCGCAGGTATTGGTGAGTACTCCGGGATGAGGCCGCCCCCTCTCAGGGAGGAAGCAGGATCTTAAGCTTCAAAGCCAAAGAAGGACAACAAGAGGAAAAGGTCCTCGAAGAGAGAGGACACTCAAAGCAAAGCAGAGCCTGCTAAGAGGCGCAAGAAAAGTGTCGTCATCAATGTGGATATTGCCTCGGTCCACCAGTCCACGGACGATGATGGTGACGAGGTGGAGGGTTCAACGTTGGTAACTCGAATCAGAAAATCTTCCATGGCTATCAAGCCTGCTGAGACTGAGGCCCCTAGCCTCGAAGAAGGAACTTCAAAAAAAAGAAGGGATGGAGGCCCTGTATTGCCCGATGTGGTGACTTCTTCCCAAACTTCGGGAAATACTACAAAGGGAGCGATCTTCGAAGCTCCTCTGCCTGAACAGAGTGCCTCGGGTGATCTCCCCGAGTCCGTGATAGCAGGTCATTCCCCGTCATTTCTGGCCTTCTCCGAGGATGCCATTAGGGACGCTCGGAACCTGAAAACGTCCGAGCAAGGTGGAGTCCCGAGTGAAAATGACCCCTTCCAAGGTTTCTTTACTGGGATCGATGAGGCCGACCCAACGGATGCGAGCTCAATCTTTGAGGAGGCTCAACGTCTCTGCTCAATTGTAAGTTCTTAATGGCACTACAATTTTTGCACCGTCATATTTTCTCCTTTTTCCTAATCGATCCTTCTTTTCTGTAGGCCTTTGACAAATTTAAGACTGAACTACATCATTGTGAGGCCGAGTTGCGTAGATCTTCGAACGAGGAGAAAACCCTTAGGCTTCTCTGTGACAAGAAGGAGAAAGAACTGAATCATCTTCGATCGGAGTTGACCAGAGCTCGTGAATACGAGGACAAGCTAGAGAAGCAGGTAACCTCTGTTCTGAAGAATATGGGCTCCCTCTCCCGCTTCGGAGGCTAATACTTCAATGTCTCAACTACAACAAAAGGTGGAGATGCTGGAGCGCCTTCATGGTGAGGTCGACCAAGTCATTTTCGAGTGCAGTAAGTGGAAGGCGAAGATGGATACCCTTGCTGCGGCTAAAAAAGATGCACTGGCCAAAGTATCCGCCCTCGAGATTCAACTTCGAAATGCTCAAGAGAGCAACTTAGTTCAGGCAGGCAGAATATCCGAGCTCGAGGCTAGTTTTGCGAAGGCATAGGCTGAAGTTATAAGAGTCTGGGACGAAGCCAGAGAAATACAGACCAAAGCCAATAGGACGGTGGCCGTCTACTTGAAGGATGGTGCCGATGCTCATATGGAGTTGAGGGGAGCTGCCGACCGGGAAAAACGAAGCAATGACTATGTCAGGTGCCAGTTCCGGAGGGAGACCCTCAAAGAAGTTCATGCCAAGGGCTTCGATCTCTCCGGGGAGATTCAGCAAGCTAAGGCAAATGAGGCTGATGCTAAATTTGTCCTTTCCTCCGATGATGATGAAGATGATGAAGAGGAGGAGGTTGACGAGGAGGCCACTCTCGGGGAAGAGGCTGGTCCTAAGGGAGTAACTAGTCCGGAGAAAGCTGTTGGCCCAGGGGGGATGCCCCCGGTGTAGGTAGAATCTTTTTGTACTTTTTTTTTTGCAGAACTCCTGTGTAATACCTTTTGCATATATATAACAAAGAAAGGAATTTCCTTCGTCTTCAATTTTTCTTCAAAGTTTGCTTGATTTTTGATGTTATGATCTTTGAGTGTTGGTTCAAATTCGGGACAGAGTAAATCCTCGAGTTTTGTGTTTCGATCAATGATTGATAATAGGTTACTACCTAAGGTTTGATCTTCAAGCTGGGATTTAGCTCGGGGCTTTTGAGTCCGAGCTAGGTAAGATCTCGAGCATGGTGTGCTTCGGCCTTTAAGCTCTTCAAATATTGGCCCTTAGGCTTTAAATATCGGCCCTTAAGCTCTTTAGATTGGCCCTTGGGATATTTTAGGTTGGCCCTTAGGATCTAAAATATCTACCCTTAGGCTCTTCAGATTGGCTCTTAGGTTCTTTTAGGTAGGGCCAATTCGGCCTCTAAAATGGCTATAATTTTCCCTTGTTATGGCTAAAGACTTAGTGGAATTTTTGGTATGCCTTAGCATGTATGTTTTGTATTCATGTTTGATTTTTTGAAGGTTCGATTGATTAGAACCTTGTTTGTAAGTCGATATGTAATGATAATTGAATACCTCTTGAGGTTTTCTCGAAGGCTGGTATTATCGAAGTCTCCATATTATTCGAGGGATGATTTTATCGAAGCCCTTTATAGTTTGCTTTTGCCGAGGGTAGCCTGGTTTAACCGGTTTTTCAAAGTATTTGAAGGCCTTAGTTTTTATGGCGGAAGTCGGACGTCTCTGAGCCGCATTATTTCGGCCGTAGCCTTTTCATATGTCCGTAGTCTTTTATATGGTCGTAGCTTTAGGTCCCCGAGTGTGGTGGCCTTGGCCTTGATATCACGGGGATGCCTCTTTGAGGTCTTAAGAGTTCGAGTATGCCTCATTGAGGTCTTATGAGTTCGAGCATGCCTCTTTGAGGTCTTATAGGTTTGATTTTTCCTCTTCGAGGTCTTATAGGTTCGAGTTTTTGATGGCTCAATATGTCGACTGTCGATGATAGTCCCCGAGTATTCGGATGCATTTGAGGTTTTGGCCCTTGAGTCGTTTCATGTAGAGATATAAATGCAAAAATGGTAGACTTCTTTTTGGGCACAAAGTATTTTGATATAATGACAGTGCTTCTTTGAATGATTGATACATGCGTACATGTTTTGTGGTTGAGGGCTCGACTGCTTTATATGGACACGTTTCATTTGACCGTTTGGCACATTTCATCATTTTCCTATCGAGGCCCTCTTGACATGAATTATTTTCTTTCGAAAATATAACCTCCGAGGGTGATGCCCCCCAGTATTCGAGGTTGATTGAAAAGAAGCCTTGAATACTTGTTGAGTTTCCTTAGGTAGCATATAGGTGTTTCCTCGTTAAAACCCTTGCCGGTAAAACCCATTTGGGATAAAACCCGTTCTAAGGGAAAAAAGTGCAACACATGCTTTAAAACCCAAGGTCTTCGAGCTGAAGGATGCTTCGATATCTCCAATAGAACATCTGTATGGAGTTAGTATGAAATATAAATAAAAAGGGGAAAAGGTCATACCTCAGCAGTAGTAGCGTTTGAGCAGTGATATATTCCAATTATTTGGTAGCTGCTCGCCTTCCATTGTGCTAAGTTTGTAGGATCCTTTGCCCACAACTCCGAGGAAACGGTACGATCCTTCCCAATTAGGGACAAATTTCCCTTCATTTGGGTCTCGAGTATTGAGGGTGACTTTCCTTAGAACTAAGTCCCCGACTTTGAAGTAGCGAAGTTTCGTTCTTCTGTTGCAGTACCTCTCGATCCTTTGTTTTTGAGCGGCCATTTGGACTAATACGGCTTTACGTTTTCATCTAGTAGCTCGAGCGAAGTGTTCATGGCCTCGTTGTTCGAATCATCGGTGATGTGATGAAACCTGACACTCGGTTCCTCGACCTCGACTAGGATCAATGCCTCAGACCCGTACACCAAAGAAAACAAGGTCTCTCCCGTGCTTGACTTTGACGTCGTTCGATATGCCCATAGCACCTCGGGCAATACTTCTCTCCATTTCCCCTTCACATCATCTAATCTCTTCTTTAAGTTTTGGATGATGGTTTTGTTTGTGGAGTCGGCCTCACCATTTGCACTTGGGTGATAAGGTGCTGATAGAATCCTTTTGATTTTATGGTCTTCAAGGTATTTTGTTACTTTGCTGACGATGAACCGCTTCCCATTGTCGCATGCTATCTCGACGGGTATCCCGAACCGGCATATAATTTGGTCCCATATGAAGTCAATGAATTATTTTTATCTTATCTTCTCAAAGGCCTGCACTTCTACCCATTTCGAGAAGTAGTCAGTCATAAACAAAATAAACTTAGCTTTACCTAGCGCCGTTGGTAGGGGGCCGACGATGTCCATTCCCCATTTTTCACTGGGCTGAGGGATCATTGGTTCGAATATTTGACATTTATCACACTTTCGAACAAACTCCTTAGTATCTTTTTCCATGCTATCCCAGTAATACCCCGCTCTGATCACCTTTCAAACCAGGGGAATCGGCACCGGAGTGGTTTCCACAAGTGCCTTCATGGATTTCTCGTAGTACGTAATCAATGTCCCCTAGTCCCAAGCATACTACCAGTGGTCCGTCGAAGGTCCTTCTATATAATGTTCCATTTTCATCAAGTAAGAATCGAGCTGCTTTGGCTCGGAGGGCCCTCGATTCTTTTGCGTCCAAGGAGAGCTTCCCATGCTTCAAGTATTCGACGTACTTATTCCTCCAATCCCATGCTAGACTTGTTGAGTTGATTTCCGCATGGCCTTCTTCAACCACTGACCTCGACAATTGGACGACAGTCCTCGGGACGATATCATCATCTTCGACCGATCACCCTAGATTTTCAAGAGCGTCAGCCTCGCTATTCTGTTCTCGAGGTACATGGACCAGTGTCCACTCTTTGAAGCGATGCAACGTTACTTGAAGTTCATCTAAGTACCTTTTAACTCTATATTCTCGAACCTCGAAGCTCCCGTTTACTTGGTTTACTATAAAAAGAGAGTCACACTTTGCCTCGATGACCTCTGCTCCCAGGGCTTTGGCTAGTTCGAGACCTGCAATCATTGCCTCATACTCGGCCTCATTGTTAGTAAATTTCGAAGTTCTTATAGAATGTCTAATGATGCTGCCCATAGGAGATTTTAGAACTATACCAATCCAGGACCCTTTCACATTTGAGGCACCGTCTTTGAAGAGGGTCCATACTCCAGATGATGTACCCATTTTTAGCAAGAGTTCCTTTTCTACTTTGGGCACGAGGGTAGGCGTGAAATCAGCCACGAAGTCTACCAAAATTTGAGACTTGATGGTTGTTCGATGTTGATATTCGATATCATATCCCCCAAGCTCGATGGACCATTTGGCCAATCGGCCCAATAATTCGGGCTTATGCAAGATGTTTCGAAGTGGATATGTAGTCAATACACATATAGGATGACATTGATTTATGGTTTTAATTTTCTAGATGCACTCACTAATGTAAGAGCTAACTTTTCTAAATCCGGGTACCTAGTTTTGGCACCTCCTAGGGTCCGACTTACATAATAGATAGGAAATTACGTACCTTTCTCTTCTCGAACCAACACGCCACTTACCGCTACCTCGGACACAGCTAAATACAAATATAGTGTTTCATCCTCCTTCGGAGTATGAAGAAAGGGCGGGCTCACGAGATACTGTTTTAATTCTTCCAAGGCTTGTTGACACTCCGGAGTCCATGTGAAGTTCTTTTTCTTCTTGAGTAGAGAGAAGAAATGATGGCTCCGATCTGAAGACCTCGAGATAAACCCGCCTAGGGAAGCTATCCTTCTGATTAGCCGTTGCACGACTTTCAAATTATTTACAATGATGATTTCATCGATGACTTTGATTTTACCGGGGTTGATCTCGACCCCCCTAATCGATACCATGAATCCTAAGAACTTGCCCGAGCCGAATCTGAAAGCGCACTTCTCGGGGTTGAGTTTCATGTTGTACTCCCTAAGATATCGAACATTTCCTACAAGTGGGTCAAATAGTCCTCTGTGTGCAGGGACTTAACGAGCGCGTCATCAATATAAACTTCCATAGATTCACCATTTTGGTGTTCGAACATTTTATTAACTAAGCGTTGATATGTAGCCCCTGCATTTTTTAGCCCGAAGGGCATTATATTATAGCAATATGTACTATAATTCGCGATAAACGAAGTCTTTTCCTGGTCCTCTGGGTTCATTTGAATTTGATTGTACCCGGAGTAGGCGTCAAGAAAAGTAAGGATTTCGTGGCCAGCCGTAACATCGATCAGATGGTCGATGTTAGGAAGTGTGAAGGAATCTTTAGGGAATGCTTTGTGCAAATATTTGTAGTCTACACACATTATAAGTTTATTTCCCTTTTTAGATACCATTCAGATATTTCACTTACCTAATTGATCCTGTTTTAATAAGTTTGGTTACCTCGTCTTTGATGAAGGCATGTTTTACCTCGGACTGAGGTCTCCTCTTTTAGTTCACCAGTTTAAATCTGGGATCGACACTTAGCCGATGGGTGGTTATCTCCAGTGGAATCCCTATCATATCTAAGTGGGACCAAGAAAAGCAATCAATGTTATCAATAAGGAATTGAATGAGTTTTTCCCTGAGTTTAGGTTTTAATCTCGTTCCCAGGTATACCTTTTGCTCTGGCAGATATTTGACTAATACCACCTGCTCGAGCTCCTCGATAGTGGTCTTCGTCGCATCTGACTCCTCGGGGGAGACGAAGGCTCGGGGGGTAAGGAAATATTCTTTGTCCTCAATCATCTGATCCTCGATCACCTGCTCCCCGGGCTCAGCCGAGGGCACAGGCTGTGATTGCTATTTGTCTACCTGTTTGTCCTTTGACTTTTCTGATGTAGATGGTGTCGACGCTGGCGCCAAGTCGTGCACTGCGAACATCTCTTTGGCCGCATGTTGCTCGCCATATACTATTTTCACGCCATCCTTTGTTGGGAATTTCATCATTTGATGAAGGGTTGATGGCACTCCCTCATGTTATGGATCCATGGCCTTCCAAGTAGAGCATTGTACCTCATGTCACCTTCGATGACATGGAATTTGGTGTCTTGTATGATACTGACCACGTTTACGGGGAGGATGATTGCTTCCTTCGTTGTTTCACTCGCTATGTTGAATCCATTCAAGACTCGAGTGGCGGGTATGATTTGATCGAGCAGCCCGAGTTGCTTCACGACCCTTGATCTGATTATATTTGCTGAGCTACCTGGATCCACAAGAACACATTTAACTTGAACTTTATTTAAAAGGATAGAAATTACCAGTGCATCATTGTGAGGCTGGGATAAGGCCTCGATGTCTTCCTCACTGAATGTAAGGGTATCCTCGGGCATGTAGCCCCGAGTCCATTTCTCCCTTATGATAGATACTTTGGTACATTTGAATATGGGCCACTGTGGGACGTTGACTCCGCCGATGATCATTTGAATGACATGTTAGGTCTCTTCCGGTTCATTTTTCCTATTTATATCTCTTTCTCGGAAATGGTTCTTGGTCTGGTTGCTGGAACTATTGAAGGTGCCCTTCATTGAGCAATCAGGCTACCTCCTTTCTGAGCTGCCTGCAGTCCTCGGTCCTATGACCATGAGTACCATGATACTTGCACATTAAGTTAGGGTTCCTCTGAGAAGGATCGGTCTGTATGGGCTTGGTCCATTTGGTGTCTCTAATTTTGCCAATGGCTGAAACGATGCATGAGGCATCGACGCTGAAGTTATATTCTGATAATCGGGGTGTCTCCATCGGCCCCAAGTGCTTATCGAACCCGGTCTTACTCATGAGTCCCCAGGAAATCTGACCTCGATTTGCTCTTCGATCATTTTGAGATATGTTGCGCCTCAAAGTGTTCCTTCTGTCTTCGATGTATGGCTGATATCTTTCCTTGTTAGGACTTGGCTCCCTGTCTGCATCTCTCGACTCCTTTGCTGGTAGCCTTCTTGGATAAACTAAGCCTGAGGGGGCTCCCAACTGGTCGTCCTTGACCCTAATTTTTGACTGGTACCTGTTGTGCACATCTGCCCAGGTTAAATCGGGATAATCGATCAAGTTTCAGCTGCCTCTCGAAGCTATCGAACTTCGTTCATTCAGCCCCTGAGTGAAGGCTTGTACGACCCAGTCATCGGAGACTAGTGGTAACTCTATTCGTCCAACTGGAAACGGGACATAAATTCCCTCAGCATCTCGTTCTCTCTTTGCTTGATTTTGAATACATCTGACTTCCTTGTTGCAACCTTTATGGCACCAGCATGTTCCTTTACAAATGAGTCTGCCAATATGGAAAATGAATCGAAAGAGTTTGGGGGCAGGTTATGGTACCAGATCATGCCCCCATTGGACAAAGTTTTCCCAAATTTCTTCAGTAGTACAGACTCGATGTCGTCGTCCTTCAAATCATTCCCCTTTATACCACAAGTATATGTGGTGATGTGATCGTTGGGATCGGTGGTCCCGTTGTATTTCGGGATGTCTGGCATCCAAAACTTCTTCGAAATGGGCTTCGGAGCCGCACTCGGGGAGAATGGTTTTTGTACAAGCTTCTTTGAATCCAGTCCCTTCAAAACCGGAGGTGCTCCCGATATCTGGTCGACCCTCGAGTTGTAGGTTTCCACTTTCTTATCATTTTCCTCAATCCTTTTTTCTCCCGACTCGATCCTCTTAGTGAGATCCTCGAGCATTTTCATGATGATGGGGTCGGCTCCCAAACCATTGTTGCTTGATCTTTCGGGGTTGGCTCAACTCGAGGAGCTGTTTCTGGTCCTGCTCCGCTCGGAGTCTTTTGCTGACTCTACAACTGAGTGATAGCAACTCGTTGTGCTTATAATATTTCAAAAATTACATGTAGACTGACTTCTCTTTCTTGTGTCCTTTGTGCGTCAGGTTGGTCCCCTCCGTGTATACTTCCTTCAATATCAGTGCCCAAGTCGATGTGCAAAACAATGTGTGAACCAACGTCGACTGGGTTTGGTGCTTGTGCTACCCAAGGGTTGAGCAGTGGCACACCGTCCCTGAAGCTGTTGCATTGTTTTCTCCATGGAATCTGAGGCCGTCGTTTCCATGTACTGGTGCTTTCGATGGGTTAGACATATTTTAATCCTGAAATCAAAGAATCTTGGACAAGAAAAAGTGTGAAGAATAACGTGTGTTATCAGAAAAATAGTGGTTCTAAAATATTGATAACAATTATACTTGATTTGTGGTTCTAAAAATATGTGATTTATTCCAATACTAGTAAATAGACAAGAAATATTAAGTATGAATAAGAAGAAATGATGAGCCAAACCAGTGTTGTCAAAGGAATAGGGACCTCGAGTTTGATAACCTCGGGGGTCTCGAGGTGAATTAAGAACAATAAAGTATGAACAATAAATTAAGAGCAACAAAGCTGAAGAACAATTGTTGAGCACAGTACACGAGAAAAGCATAATAAAATGTTCTATTGCGGTGAATATGATGATCATTACAAATGATTAGGGTCCCCTTTATATAGGAAGGGAAAACCCTAATATGGTACATTTCTAATTATGACAAAGAATTCTATTGGTACAGCTGTATAACAACCTAGTACGCACTTGTACTAACTCGTACAAATCTTATCCCATAATTTACGATCTGATCCACGTGTCCTTGAGAGATTTCCGCTTTTCCTTGAGTGTCATCGAAATTGTACTGTCTCGAGGTAGACTGTCTCATGCCCTCGATTTGTTTCCCGAGGTGCGCACATCCCGACCAAACTTGGTTTTTACTTCGGGTTTCCTGAACTCGAGCTCGGGGCATGATTAAGCCTTCAAAATCGAGCTCTCCGATTTTGACCGTATACAGACAGTAATGTTGACCATAAAATTTTCCTTTTGACCTGTTTAATTACGTCTTTTTAAATGCTTACCTTCTTTAATGTAACGATCCAACTGGTCGTTTTGAGCATTTTCACTTTTATAGGTAGTTTGAGGGCACGAGTATCCCCGCATGATGTATTATGACTTGTGAAAATCGCCGGCTCTGATTTTCAAGTTATTCGGAATCAATTTGGAAAAATGAGCTTCAAGATTTAAGCTTTAATTTGGAAGAGTTGACCAAGTTTGACTTTTTAGCATTTGACCTCGGATTGGAGTTTTAATGGTTCCGTTAGGTCCGGATGGTGATTTTAGACTCGGGCATATGACTAAATTGCATTTGGATATTTCAAAAATTCAGCACTAGTTGGCGAAAGTTGAAAATTTGAAGGTTTGGAAAGTCCATAAGTTTGACCGAAGTTGACTTGAGGATATTGGATTCAGATTGTAGTTCCGAGAATTAGAATAGCTTCGATATGTCATTGGGACTTGTATGCAAAATTTGAGTTCATTCCGGGTTGATTTGATATGTTTCGGCGCGAGTTGCGGAAGTTGAAAGTTCATCGATTTTGATTTGAGGTGCAATTCGTCGTTTCTATGTTGCTATGTGAGATTTGATTCCTCGAATAGGTACGTGTTATATTTTGGGACTTGTTGGTATGATTTGAGGGGTTCCCGAGGGGCTCGAGTGTATTTTGGATCATTGATTGAGAGGCTACTTAAGTTAAGTAATTTGGAGTTTGATCATGGTCAATATCGGGTCAAGACGATATATTTTTGGTGTTTTTAAGGCGCGAGCAGATCCGTAGCGTGTTTTATGATTGAAATGCATATATGGTTTGTGTCCGGGAGGTTCGGGATGAGTTTCGGGGTGGTTTCAGATTATTTCGATGAATGGGTTTGCTGGTGCTAGTACTTTGCAATTGCGAAGTTTTTGTTGCAATTGCAAACTCTGCATTTTCGAACATCTGGTCACCATTGCGAACACTGGCCGCAATTGTGAGTATTAGGTAACAATTGCGAACTTTTGGTCACAAATGCGACATCTGCAGCTAGGTTAAGAATTGGAGTTTCGGGATTTTAGCTCATTCCTTCATATTTTGAACCCTATACTCGGATTTGGGTGATTTTGGAGGCTATTTCACCATAGGATTTGGGTAAGTATTCTCTACTTGGTTTTGATTATATTTCATGAATCTATCTTCGATTTTCGTATTTGAATTATGATTTTTAAAGAGAAAGTTGGGGGGGGGGGTTTGTCTAAACTTTCCTAAATTGAATTTTGGAGTTTTGAACATCGATTCTGAGTTGGATTTGAGTGAAATTAGTATGGATGGACTCGTAATTGAATGGGTTGTTAGATTTTATAAGTTTTGTCAGGTTTTGAGGTGCGGGCCCGAGTTTGATTTTTTGGTTGAATTTGAGTAGATGTGTAAAGATTCAACTTTTATAGATTGGGTTTGCTTACTATGGCATTATTTGATGATTTTAAGTTTCTTTTGTCTAGTTTCGAGCCGTTCGGAGGATGATTTGAATGGGATGGCGCTTCTAGTGTATCGATTTGGCTTGTTTGAGGTAAGTGTCCTGCCTAACTTTGTTGAGAGAATTTTTTCTATTATTTGACATTATTTTCTACATGCAAGGGTGATACATATATGAGGTGATGAGCATATAGTAATGTGCTAGGGTTAATCATGCTCGGGGGTAGATTACGCTATGAATTATGCCTTGTAGGATTACGTGGCCTTATTAGATGTTAGAAACCAAGATTTAGTTTATTGTAACTTGATCAAAATTTGGCGGAATTCTAAGAGAACATTGATGTTTCTAATTAAGTCATCACTATGCTTAATCAATAATACATTGCTACAGACGATATTCTTGAGATATTAGATTCTATACTCGTGTTGTAGATCATTCTTGAGATTTGTTGAAATACTTGAATAATAAGGTTCTTGAGGATTTATTGAACTATTGTTGGCTTGAAAGTTGTGAATGAGGTTCATTTAGAATATTCATTTAAATACTCTCCTTGACGTTATTTATGCTTCCTACCATGTTTGACATTGATATTCATAGGGCTGCACATAATTTGGTAAATACTGAATTACCGTATCAAAATCAAAAATTTTGGTATTTGGTATTCTATATTTTGGTATTCGGTATGGTATTTGGTTTAAGTTTTAAAAAATATTGGTATTAAGTATGGTATTTGGTATTTTAAAATGAAATACCAAAATACTGATACCGTACCGAAGTATATATTATATTATACAATACACCTATTATTAATAATAACATAAATATAAAAATATAAAATATTAATTTTCGTTATTCTGTAAGTTCATCAATTAACTCTAAGCAAGTAACGAAACATTTCTAATGATCAAATTTATTATTTTATGTACAGTTTTCTCTCTCTAGGTTGATATTTGCTATTTGGACAAATATTTTGTCAACATATATTTTTTGTTTGTACTTTTGAGTACTTTAATTTAGAAGATTATAGTATGTGACTCTATACACTAGTTAATATCCAAATCGAATAAACCAAAGTTACCAAACCGAATAAATCGAAACCGAAAGGAGAAAAACCAAATCATACCGAATTTAATTAGGTACGGTATTGGTATTGCATTTTAATAAATCGAATACCGAAAATACCAAAAATACCAAACCGAAACCCTACCGACCAATGGACACCCCTATATATATATATGCTTGGTAAGGAAGAGTGTAAAGCACGAAGGATGATGCCATGCCATTATATATATGATATCATGTGAGGGAGAGTGTAAAGCACGAAGGGTGATACCGTGCCATATCATTTGAGAGTAAAAGCAAGGGAGATGTTGTGCCATGTTATGTGAGTGTAAAAGCATGAAGGGTGTGATTCCTTGCCATGTTATGTGAGTGTAAAGCACGAAGGGTGATGCCGTGCCATTTTATTTGAGAGTAAAAGCACGAAGGGTGATGTCGTGCCATTACATTTATATTATCATGATTTTATGTTATCACGAGTTCATGGCACGAAGGGTGTTTTCGTGCAAGTGAGGAGGAGGGACATGCATTATGTCGTGATATCATTTCCTTGTAGATACGTTCATGACTTTACCTTGAGATGTTATTGTCGTACTTATGGTTCTTATGTGACTTGTCGTTACTGTTCTGTCTTTGTTCTCTATCTCAATTGTTGTTGTGTTGCCCATGCTTTCTACTTGCTTAACTTGCAAATACCATTCCTACTTCCTGCTGTTACAATTACATCCCTCTCGTATCAATTTTATTGCACTTTAGTACAGGCCTTCTACCATGTTAGTCATCAATGCCTCTACTTATTAATTTATAAAGATCATGTGTTCCCTTCTTATTTTTTATATCTATATCTAGGCCTCCACTATGCTAGTTAGTTGAAGTTTATATTATTCTTTTCTAATTGCTGTCATTATTACTATGCTTTCCGCCTAGTATTATTGTTGTTTCCTATATGTATATCCTCGTTCATTATTTCTACTTGCATATTTCCTACTTTGTCATTACTGCTATCAACATTTCTTCCATCCGGTTGGTACTGTTCTACACATATTTGGTGAGGATGAGATAAATGCATGAAGGTTGTTGCCGTGCAATTGACTTGATATCTGAGTACATTCCTCACGCTATGAAAGTTATGGAATGACTATCGTGGTTTATTGGGTTTTCGCTAAAAAGATTGGTCGAGATATTTGAAAAAATGTAATTGTGAATCTCTTCTAGTACTCAGTTATTTCTTTGCATATTCATTTCGTGTACTCTTTTTTATTATATCGTAATATAGTTCTATTGCTAGTTTACGATACGTGTTTTATCAGTAAGTATCTTTTAACTAAAAAGTCTTGTCACTACTTCGACAAGGTTAGACAAGATACTTACCGGGTACACGGGGTCGGTTGTACTCATACTATACTTTTGCACCTTGCGTGTAGATTTTAGAGCGGGGCTACTAGTGATGTCAGGAGCTAACTCTAAGTTGTTTGTGCATTCCGGAATATAGCTTCCACTTGTCTTTGGTAGATTTAGGTTTTTCTATTATGTTTATGTAACTTTCAAACATATCGTGTGATTATTTGTACCAGCTTTGTAAATTTCAAATTCGTAGAAGCTCGTGATTCGTACTACCAGTCATTGGGTTAGCATATAAATGTTCAGATAATCCTTCACTATTTTCCTATAAATATAATTTGGACTGTATCGACTATTAGTTGGCTTACCTAGCGGGTTGGGTTAGGTGCCATCACGACTAGTGGGTTTTTGGGTCCTGACAAGTTGGTATCAGAGCACTAGGTTTGTTGGTTCTACGAGTCATGAGCAAGTGTCTAGTCGAGTATTGCGGATCGGTATGATGACGTCCATACTTATCTTCGGGAGGCTATAGGACATTTAGGAAAATTTCCGTTTCTTCTTTCCTCATCATGCGGCTTTGTTTCAGCTTGAAACTTACGATTTTGATTCTTCCCAAACGTTTATATGTGATGTTGCACACTCAGAATTTGTTGTGCACCGACGATCTGTGATGTTGCATATGGATTAAGGAGGTCTAAAGATGTTTGATTATCATTGCGATGTGCTGCCTAGCCTCAGGAGCAGATGCAATGTCAATCTTCCAGATGTTCATTTGTGGTACGAGGCAAGTTCTTATATTTTGTTGGTAAGAATGTACTTGGGAAGGCTAGTTGGTGGCCTAGCTGATGTGATGAGGATGGGTTCATGGTAAAGTGTCGATTTGAGTACAGTCGGTGGGTCATCCCCTGCGTGATGGGTTTGGATCGTGTGTTTCGTATGAGGTTTCCATTCGGTGGAGTGCATATGTTATCATTTCAGACGATTTGGGGAGTTGTTTGACTATTACAAGGACGTATAAGTGCTTGGTAGAATCTTCAGAGTGTTCTATGACCAGTATTGCATGAATTTTTGAAGTATTTAGTTAAATAGCCATGCGAGATCGGGGCATGCTATGAATATGTGGTACTTTGGATTATCGATGATGTGTTCTATGGCTTCGGGCTAAGTGGGGGAGTCTGTTGATGACGAACGGATTATAGGATCATGTGATGTATCAGTTTCCGGCCGATGGATTTCTTGGTTGTTCTTTGAATAGTCATGTGCTGCTGGAGGGTAGGTTGGTCAGTGCGTGTTAGCTATGTATTGAAGATCAGAGTTAGAAGAGTGGTTTCGAGAAGGTTCTGACGATTCCCAGATCATATGTAGTATTTAAGGACTTCTGAATTGTGTATGGACATGGTTTGAGATGGTAGCGAATGGTGGTCGGATATGCGATATTTCTTTGACAAGAAAAATCTACATGGCAATATTGGAGAGTTGCAAGAAAAGGATTCGGGATTCGTAGAGGGTTCCTTCAGAGTGAGCATATCAGATTGAGTTACTTTCGGCTTGGTAGTCCGCGTGACTCGATTGAGTTACAGGAGATCGCTTCTGGTGAGTCGATTATGTGTTAATGAGTTCCGAAGAATTCATCATGGTTATGATCTCGACCGGAGGGGTTGTTTGCTACAAGTATAGAAGCTATATTGTGTGTGTGGTGATGTTCTCCTAGATTGAGTTAAATGAGAGATTCGTGGTTGATGAGATAATTAATTTGCTCATGGTTCGGAGTTGATTATGGAATTTCCGTTGTGTCGTGAGTTAGTATGTTAATGGCGATGCGCCGTGTGGGGTTGGAAGGTTGCATGCACAAGGTTGTGGTTTAGTCTTGGAGGGAAGGATATGAGCTCTTGGTGTTACAGACAATTTCAGTGTTTAAGATTATGCTAGAAATATTTGTTTTTTTTTGCCGGATGAGAGTTAGCCTGTTGGCAGGTGCAATGTGTTTTGACTTGTGGGTATTTTTCTGTAAGACGGTGGAGTATAAATTATGTACCATCCATTTGAGTAGCGATGTTGAGATTGGATGTGGAAATTCTAGTATACATGAGGTTCAGAGACTGGACGTTCTCGTTGGCAGACTGTTCCATTATTGTGAATTGTGAAGAAATGTTGATGATTGGGTGATTAATGTTATGTGCTATGGAAAGGTTGCTATTGGCTTTTGGGAGGTTATTTACCTATTCGGGAATGATTTGAATTTGGTTTGGAGATTATTTGTGAGCCTAATGAGAACGTGTATTCTGTATCGGATCAGATTTGCTTGCTTTTGTGCAGTTGTCACCATAAGTATATCAATCGGGCGGAATGGATGTTATTCGCGCCTTGGTCTATGTTATGTGTTTCTCTCTTATGTTATAACGGGTTGTGAGGGTTACATGATTTTTTGCACGCATGTGGTAATTCCGTTTAGGCTTTATTGTGTTATGGGCGAGCTGACCCTCGTGATGTTGACTTGCTTATTGCACCATAGTTTTACTTGTCTTTCTCAATAGTGTTTGTGCCTAATCATCTTCCCGCAGTTATATTTTATGCACCTTGTGGTGCTGGTAGTTGACGCAGATGTGATCAGTGAGCCCGAGTATTATGACTCGACGGGTACCTTATGTGGATTGATATGATGGGATCGGGTTGCACGCCGCAACGGTACTGTGATGAAATGTAACTCCTTATGCTTATTTCGTGTATTTTGCTTCCACCTTGTTAAAAATAGTTCATAGGAAAATGTTAAAATTACCCTGCCTGCTTAACTTGCTTAGTAGCCTTCTTATTTAACTTTCCTACTAATTATATGTCATGTCTGAATTATTACTTGTTTGGAGTGCGGAACCGTGTTGTGTGGGGATCCATATGAATATTGTTGAGACTTGGTGGTGGGGCTGCTTGTATTGGCTGAGATGAGGTTTCTAGACCTGATATTTGCACTATCATATTCGGATAAGGAATGTTTGGAAGGATAGTACCATATTTCTACTGACGATTTAGGCAATTGCCTTGGTCGGACGAGTGAGCTTCTTGGATTATTGATCAGATAGGTGGTTAAACATTTTTGCGTGTTTCTTTCATCAACAATAGTGTATGAAAGTTTTGAACGAAGTTATAATCGATATGAGGTTTACTACTAGTGCCGAATTTGTTTTTGGGAAGCCATGGTGGTCGACAGTTACTGCTGCGAGTATATGAGTGATGGGTATATCATGTGATTACATTTTGGGTTATGATTATGACTTAATACAGTTTGTTCAGACTTATACAGTGTGTAGAGGTGAGATTCGGGTCTTGTAATTAATTCTGGATATTGGAGATTGGATTCTAAAGTGTAAGGACCAAGGTTGAAGTAAGGATATCTAGTTATATTGTGTTGGCAGGATTATATGGAGCAGGGCGACGTGGGATCACTCCCGGGTATATGCATGGTAGGGTTACACCGTGATTTGATAGCTTTGGAACGACTCCTGGCATGTTCGAGGACGAACATATGTTTAAGTAGGGGAGGATGTAACGACTTGACCGGTCATTTTGAGCATTTTTCACTTTTCTCGGTAGTTTGAGGGCACGAGTATCTCTGCATGATGTATTATGACTTGTGAAAATCGTCGGCTCTGATTTTCAAGTTATTCGGAATCAACTTGGAAGAATGAGCTTAGAGATTTAAACTTTAAGTTGGAAGAGTTGACCAAGTTGGCTTTTTAGTATTTTATATCGAATTGGAGTTTTGATGGTTTCGTTAGGTCCGGATGGTGATTTTGGACTAGGCGTATGCCTGGATTTGCATTTGGATGTTTCTAGAAGGATCCAACACTAATTGGCGAAAGTTGGAAATTTGAAGGTTTAGGAAGTTCATAAGTTTGACCGGAAGTTGACATTGAGGATATCTGATTCAGATTGCAGTTACGAAAATTGGAATAACTTCGATATGTCATTTGGGACTTGTATGCAAAATTTGAGTTCATTCCACGTTGATTTGATATGTTTCGGCGCGAGTTGTGGAAGTTTAAAGTTCAAAGTTCATCGATTTTGATTTGAGGAGCGATTTGTCGTTTCGATGTTGCTATGTGAGATTTAACGCCTCGAGTAGGTCCGTGTTATATTTTGGGACTTGTTGGGATGATTTAACGGGTTGCCGAGGGGCTCGGGTGCATTTTGGATCATTGGTTGTGAGACTAGTTAAGTAATTTGGAGCTTGTTCATGGTCAATATCGAGTCAAGACGACCTCTTTTCGGTGTCTTGAGGGAGTGAGCAGATCCGAAGCCTGTTCTATGATTGAAATGCATATATGGTTTGTGTCCGGGACGTTCAGGATGAGTTTCGGAGTGGTCTGATCATTTTGGTGAAGTTGGGGTTTGATGGTGCTGGTACTTCGCAATTGCGAACTTTTTGTTGCAATTGCGAACTCTGCATTTGTGAACATCTGGTCGCAATTGCAAACTGTCTGCATTTGCGAACTGTCCGCAACTGTGAGCTTTTTTTCGCAAATGCGACATCTGCAACTGGGTTAAGAGTTGGAGTTTCGGGATTTTAGCTCATTCCTTCACATTTTGAACCCTTTACTCGGATTTGGGTGATTTTGGAGACGATTTTCACCACAAGGATTGGGGTAAGTGTTCTCTTAGTGGTTTTGATTATATTTCATGAATCTATCTTCGATTTTCACATTTGGATTATGATTTTTAAGGAGAAAGTTAGGGGGGTTTTGTCTAAACTTTTCTAAATTGAATTTTTGAGTTTTGAACATCGAGTCTGAGTTGGATTTGAGTGAAATTAGTATGGTTGGACTCGTAATTAAATGAGTTGTTGGATTTTGTAAGTTTTGTCGGGTTTCGAGGTACGGTCCCGAGTTTAATTTTTTGGTTAACTTTGAGTAAATGTGTAAAGATTCAACCTTTATCGATTGAGTTTGCTTACTATGGCATTATTTGATGATTTTGAGTTGCTTTTGGCTAGTTTTGAGCCATTCGGGGGATGATCTGAATGAGATGGCACTTCTTGTGTATCGATTTAACTTGGTTGAGGTAAGTGTCTAACTTTATTGAGGGAATTTTTTCTATTATTTGAAATTATTTGCTACATGCGGGGGTGATACATATATGAGGTGACGAGTATATATGCATGTGCCAGGGTTAAGCATGCTCGGGGGTAGATTATGCTATGAATTGTGCCTTGTAGGATTACATGACCTTCTTGCTTCATTGTCTTACTTGAATCATAGATACTAAGAATGTAGAATTAAATGTTAGAAACCAAGATTTAGTTTATTATAACTTGATCAAAATTTTGCGGAATTCTGAGAAAACATTGATGTGTCTAATTCGGTCATCATTATGCTTAATCATTACATTGCTACGGCCGATATTCTTGAAATATTAGATTCTATTCTCGTGTTGTAGATCATTCTTGAGATTTGTTGAAATACTTGAATAATAAGGTTCTTGAGGGTTTATTGAACTATTGTTGGCTTGAAAGTTGTGAATGTGGTTCATTTGGAATATTCATTTAAACACTCTCCTTGACGTTATTTATGCTTCCTACCTTATTTGATATTGATATATATATGCTTGGTAAGGAAGAGTGTAAATCACGAAGGGTGATGCCGGGCCATTATATATATGTTATCATGTGAGGGAGAGTGTAAAGCACGAAGGGTGACGCTATGCCATGTTATGTGAGTATAAAGCACGAATGGTGATGACGCACCATTTCGTTTGAGAATAAAAGCACGAAGGGTGATGTCGTGCCTTTGCATTTAATATTATCATGATTTTATGTTATCACGAGCTCATGGCACGGAGGGGGTTTCCGTGCAGGTGAGGATGAGAGACATGCATTATGTCGTGGTATCCTTTCCTTGTAGATACGTTCATGCCTTTACCTTGAGTTGTTATTGTCGTACTTATGATTTTTATGTGACTTGTCGTTACTGTTCTGTCTTTGTTCTCTATCTCAATTGTTGTTGTGTTGCCCATGCTTTCTACTTGCTTAACTTGCAAATACCATGCCTACTTCCTGCTGTTACAATTACATCCCTCTCGTATCAATTTTATTGCACTTTAGTACACACCTTCTACCATGTTAGTCATTCATGCCTCTACTTGTTAATTTATAACGATCACGTGTTCCCTTCTTATTTGTTATATCTATATTTAGGCCTCCACTATGCTAGTTAGTTGAAGTTTATATTTTTCTTTCCTATATGCTGTCATTACTTCTATGCTTTCCGCGTAGTATTATTATTGTTGCTTATATGTATATCCTCTTTCATTATTGCTACTTGCGTATTTCCCACTTTGTCATTATTGTTCACTACAAAAAAATTAGAATTAGCTATGAACGTCGTCGCTAAAACGCTCGTAACTAACAGAATTTCTTGATAATCCGTTGCTAATCCGTCACTAAATGAGATTGGCGATGGATTTTTATGTTTAGCTATAAAATTTATCCGTCGCTAAAACATGATTTTTTTAGTAGTGGTTATCGGCATTTCTGCCATCCAGTTGGTAATGTTACCGGCATATTTGGTGAGGATGAGATAAATACACGAAGGGTGTTGCCATGCAATTGACTTGATATCTGAGTACATTCCTCATGCTATGAAAGTTATGGAGTACAATCGTGGTTTATTGATTTTCGCTCTAAGGAAAAGATTTGTCGAGATATTGAAATATATTAAATTGTGATCTCTTCTAGTACTCAGTTATTGCTTTACATATTCGTTTCGTGTACTCTTTTCTATTATATCGTAGTATAATTCTATTGCTAGTTTACGATACATGCAGTGAGTATATTTTAACTAAAAAGTCTCGCCACTACTTCGGCGAGGTTAGACAAGATACTTACTGGGTTCATAGGGTCTGCACCTTGCATGCAGATTTGGAGCGGGGCTACTCGTGATATCGGGAGCTGACTCTGAAGGTGGTCGTGCATTCCAGAATATAACTGCCACTTGTCCTTGGTAGCTTTAGATTTTGCTAATTCTGTTTATGTAACTTTCAAACTTATCGTGTATTTATTTGTACCAGCTTTGTACATTTCAAATTCGTAAAAGCTCGTGATTCATACTACCAATCATTAGGTTAGTATATAAATGTTCAAATAATCATTCACTGTTTTCCTATAAACCTCATTTGGACTGTATTGATTATTAGTTAGCTTATATAGGGAGTCGAGTTAGGTGCAATCACGACTAATGAATTTTTGGATCGTGACACTTAAGCTTTCATGTTCTCTCTCTTTTATTTTTCATTTTGGATGGAGAGTGAATTAGGAGTCCAAAATGAGCAGAGGAAAAACGATCTTATTAAAGACTCTTTTATTTTATTTGCAAATCTCATGTATTACGCTTTTTGATGTAGTATGCAATCTCTGATGATACCTTGATAAGAGAGTGTGAAGGTTAAGAATTAGGGTAGAAGGTTAGTAAATAGTCGATTATTTTCTTTTGTTTTTCGTAATTCGATAGTATTAAGGTTAGTATGATATTATTTTATTCTTAGATTACTATTACGACCTACAATTTTTACTATCTTGGCTTCGGTTTCTTGATATCTTGTATCGTTGACGAATAAAGGTAAAGTTGCGTACATCCTACCTTCTCCGAGCCTCACTTATAAAAATTTACTGAGTAATTATTATTGTTAATGTTGTTATTGATGTAATATGCCATCTAATATATATATAGATGGAATAATATGGTACTTATGACTTTTATCCTTCCCCTACTAGTTTCCTTGGACTGAGTGGCAGACGCAGCTGATCACCTCGGGAGAACAAATTGAAGAAATGAAAAAGAAAAAAAAAAAGAACACTGTAATTCTCCAGTAAGTAAGAGAAAAATAATTAAAGAACCAAACATTGAAGGCAAAGCTAACCAAACTGTTTGGCCGTACTTGATCTCTACCCATAATTAATTAATATCCATCTCCATCCTGCAGTTCAATTTAAGCACAGCAAAAAAGGTTTAATACTTATAAAATTGATATTCACTCCGTTTATTTTTAAGTGTCCATTATATATATATATATATATATCGAAAGGGTGACATTGTTAAAAGTTTGGCGGACAAAGTGGAAAAGAAAGAGAAACACATAAATATAATAGAATAAAGAAACCAAAAGAGTGATTGTCTGTCTATGAGGTTAGCAAATAACGCTTTTTTGAATACATTAAGCATGTTCTTAGTTGAATTTAAAGCGTTAAATATGGACTGAATAACGTTCTTTTTGTTTCATAGAGAACATACACCAATTGAAATAGCTTTTAAGATTGTAACTATTCTGAAAGGTTACAAACCAGTTCCAGATTAGAGGTGCACAACCTTAGAAAATAATGGTGGATTTCAACGGTAATATCTAAGAAAGTAAGCTCCAATTGGCTATAGATTTTGGCTATCTATTTCCAAAAAAAAATTTAAAATATTATTTATTCATGGAATATGATCAATTTTTTGAAATTTTTTTTTTTTTTTTAAAATTCTTAAAAACTGACAAGTTTTTGGGTGAATTGTTTTTTCCTCTCACAAAATTTCAACTTTTTTTTCAAATAAAATATATGTCCAAACATAACTTCAACTTCAAAATTTCAACACAAAAAACTCTTTTTCAATCAAGTCTATATCCAAACGCTAGCTAAATTTTTCAACATTATTTCTCTCATGATACCTTAGAAAATAATTCTTTAAATAAATTTATTTTACTCATAGTAACAACATTTGTTTAGGTGGTATGCCTAAAGTGCGCGCATGATTCCGAGAGCCAAAGTACGTAGCCACTATGACTTTAGTTGTTGTACGGTTTGTTTACCCTAAAAATTGAGTAATAATTAAATTTGTATTGTGATTTTAATGATATGTGATTTAATCCAATATCAATTGATAAATAAAAAATTAAATAGATAAATAGACAATAAAATAAATCAAACCAATATGCGAGCAGTGCCTCGACCTCGATTCGAGATAGTCTCGAGGTGGGATAATAAGAACAATAAAGAATGGAACAATTCTTATTAATAGTAAGTTAAGTAAAGAGAATAGCGGAAGTATAGATTCTTATCAGTGAATAATGATCATGATGATTACAAGTGAATAATATCCCTTTTTATATAATAGAGGAATCCTAAATAAGTACAATTCTAATTACGAAAGTAAATCCCATGATTGACACCAATAGCCACTTTGATTTGATCTGTTCCGGGATTTCCGTCGTGATATTCAATCAGTTGCTGATATCTCGTCATTCTGTTATTATGCCTTACTCGAAGTTAGTTATTCTTGGTCTCGATTGTTGCTGGCCTCGATCTCAACAGACACTTCGATCTCCAGGCTCGATGTCCTATCTTCGAGGTCGAGTCCGACCCATTACGAGGCTACCCTTGAGGCAACTCCCCTGCCAATGAAATCGGGTATGCCCAATTTCGACCGAATATAGTTAGTCCCCTCGTTTATTGGAGTGTAACGAGAAGAAACGATCTTGAGACTCCGATTTAAAACCTCGATCAATTATGACATCAATCTTGTGACGTAAGCAACATAAACGATTAAAGCGTCGTGCCTGCACAGTTCCCAAGGTCATTAATTAATTCTTGATGATCGGCCGCCAGTGTTTTCAAACCGTCAAAATGGCATTATAAATAGACCATCTTCATAATCTTCTCAAACTTTACTTTCAAAACTTCTTCTAATCTCCAAAAGCTCTTTCACTCTCTTCAATCTCATCATCTTTGTCGGTTTTCATTCGCCAATCTCCTCTTAAAATACAAGTCACGCCTTATTCTTTCTTAATCCTCATATAACAATGGAAAAAACATCAAAAACCGTTCCTCAAAAGGAAAAAGCCTCCTCATCGTCGTCGGCCGGTGACAAAACACCGGCAGAGCTACTCATCGAAGAGTGCACCCCCCGGCCATATAAACTTACTTCTGACGTTAAAGTCGAAAAACCCTCTTCAATTCCTGGCCGATGTGAGCCTATGTCTGGATACATCGGTTCGATATCCGAAGGCGATCTCGAGCAGGGGAAAAAAGACTTCTACTGGGAGAATAAAGAAGTGATGATTCCTACATCCGAGGAGGATATTACCACTCATGTGAAAGGGTTATTAAGTGTGTATACTTACCCTTTCATACTGGGTCTCGTCGATCCCGTCATAATCGACTTCTGCCGCCAATACCGGGTAACCCTAGGCCAGATCTACCCCTCATTTTGGTGCATTTTTATTTTGCTCTGATTCTTCACGAGCAAGGTCGAGGGGATGTCTTCCACCCTAGGCTATACAACCCCCGTATTTATCGAGGCATACTGATAAGGCTTCATCGCTGGGACACAAAGGTGCTGTTCTCGAGCATAGACGAGGATAAGGAATGAGGGTGGATGGGCCGATTTTTCCGAGTCTTGACTTCAGACTTAATCCCGGCCGAAAAGATGCCATTCCTCGAAGAATGGAACATGAAGCGTAAGTACAATCCTACCGATAGCGTTTTGATTACCGTTTTGCCTCTTTTACCTTTTCTCATCTATA
Organism: Nicotiana knightiana; assembly: GCA_005239525.1. Classification (NCBI taxonomy): domain Eukaryota; kingdom Viridiplantae; phylum Streptophyta; class Magnoliopsida; order Solanales; family Solanaceae; genus Nicotiana; species Nicotiana knightiana. The sequence continues at coordinate 112,718 of ML395663.1, read as the reverse complement.
TTATTCCTTATGGTGAAACTTCCCCTTGGTTTCCTGGTGCAGTCCCAAATCTTGCAGGTTGGGTTCGATAACTGGCCTCAACCTCTTCGTATGTTGAGCGCTCGTGGCGTGATTTGGCCAAGGGTCGTTGAGAGGCCAAATATCATGGTAAGTTCCTTTGTCTGTGTTTGATTCTTTCCTGTAAAATATTCCATTTTAACTTGATTTGCTCCCAAGGTCTTAGAGACAATGCTGTAATGAGGCCGCCTCCATCGGGGGAAGAGGAGGTCCCGAAACTGGCCAAAGATAAGAAGAGGAGAAGGGTCTCGCCTCCTGATACTCCAAAGCCTAAAAAAAGCAAGGCTCGAAATTCGAAGATCGATCCCATTGTTCTGTCTGCTAATGTAGTCTAACAACTAAGAGAGGAAGACGAGGAGAGAGTGGATGCCAACTACCTGCTGGTGGTTCGGAAGAGGGGAAGCATTGAAGCTTCGAACACTGCTGAGTTGGTGGTGGTTGAGGAGGTTCATCTTCGGACCGAGGAAATCTCGAAAGATGGTCTGAGTAAAGTCCCCGAGCCATCGGGTGTTGATGATGCCTCCCGCCGTGATGAACAACCGGCGGGTGTGCCCGAAGGGTCCAATTCTGAGGCCTTTCAAAGAGGTGGGAATGCCCCAAGTGACTCACTTGGGATAATTAATATCAAGGATTCGCCGCCTGGTCCCACATTTTTCGAAGGGAAATTTTGAGATATCCGGTCTATGAGGACCCCTGATGTAGGGACGGCCCATTAAGGGGATGACATATTATGTGGCTTCTTCGCGGGGGTCGATGATGTTCCCAAGCTGGATGCATTGATCATTTTCTATGAGACTCGGCGGCTTCTGAACCAAGTAAGTTTCAGCCCCCGGCTATCATGTTTGCGTCTGCTTTACTTCCTTGTGTTTGATTTCTTTCCTTTCTGCACAGGCTACGGTGCTCCATCGAGAAGCATCTTCCAAATATCGAGCTAAGCTAATCCGGTGTGAGGCTGATCTCAAAAAGCTCACGGAGGAGAGAGACTCCATCAAACTCCTTTATGTGCAAAAAGAAGAGGAGATCAGGGGCCTTCGAGCCTAATTGGCAAGAGCTCATCAAGATCAAACCGATCTGGTCGAGCGGGTAACGTATATGTTCGGGAGCTTGTTATGTATTAACTTGATATTGGCGACTAACACTTTGATTCTGCAGGCTCAACAGAAGGCCGAATTGGTTAAGCAGCTTTGCGAGGAGGCTAAGATGAAAGAGGCAGAGACCTTAGGGTGGAAGCAACACATGGACCGACTTGCCTCGGATAAAGATACGGATCAGGCCTAGCTGTCTTCGCTTGAGAGTCAACTCCAAAGTGTGAAGGAGGAGATCTTAGCCCGAGCTAAGAAAATTGAAGAGCTCGAGGCTCGGTTGGCCGCTGAGCTTTCAAGGGCCACGTCCGAGGCGGAGGCGCTCGTGGCTTCCTACCGAGCTGACGCCGAAGCCGCTAACACTCGGGCAAAGGAGATTTTTGATGTTGCTGAGGTTAAATTATCTGTGTTGCTGAGCATGCTAGGCGCCAGTCTCGGAGAGAGACACTTGAGAAGGTACATGCTCGTGGCTTCGACCTCACGACTAATATCGAGAATGCGAAGGTGTTGGAGGATGAGGTCGAAGCTTTTTCTTTCTGATGATGAAGACTCCGCGAGTGGATTCAAGAGAGGAGGAGATGAAGATGAGGCTCCTGAAGATGCGGTTCCCGAGGCAGACTAGACACTTAGGATTTTTTCCTCCTTTTAGTTTTTGGACTTTTTGTGTAAGACCCTGTGTGGTCTTTGTAAATACTTTGCATATATGAAAGATTCCCTTTCTTTTGGTTTTGTCTCTGATTTCTGATTCGTGATAAACATTGTTTTGTCTTTGCCTTGTGAAAACTTTGTTGCAATCGGGTCGCTACAGCCTCTATAATCGAGCGAGCACTAACTCAAACTTAAAGTATAATGAACCCTTAGGTTTTTATGTTAAGCGAGGGCAGGTCCCCGAGCTCAACAACATGTTTGGGATTTTGATTTCGGATGGTTTGATCGAAGCCGTAATTGCATTGTTTTTATAGCCGAGTTCGAGTAAGGTTCGAACTCACAGTAACAGACCCCTTAAGGTATCATGAGTCTTTGAACGATAGTCGAGTGAATTTTTATTTGAGCTTGAAACAGCGAAACCCTTAGGTTCGAATTGAGTGAGAAAAAGATCTGGAACTCTAAGTGTATTGACCCTTGGGCTCTTTAAATTGGGCCAATATGGCCTATAAAGGATGGCTACTATTTCTCTCTTTCGACTTAAAATACTTAGTAAAAATTTCTTTATGCCTTAGCATGTAATTTTTACCCATTGGGTTTTTGGGGGTTCAAGGTCGATCAAAACCCCTTTGTTTTTTATGCCTTAGCATGTTTGTGTTAGGATAATTTGATACATTTTAAGGTTTTTCTAGGGCTGATTTTGTTGACCCATGTCACTGCATAGTTTTGAAGATTGTCAAATGGCTGACCAATTGAACCAGGTCCATCAGAGCACATATCTTGAACTGATGAGCTAGCACATGAACTGTATATACATAGGAGATTTTTGTGAATGTGAAATATCAATGAACCAAGACATTGTCTCCTAATGCGAAAAGGTTGCAAACTGATGAGATGATTGAAGTCGAATTCAGCAAGGAAAGTAACAAAATAAAGGAAGTTGAGTTTGGTACGAATTAGGTTCACCCAGGTAGAGTTGAACGAAAATTGGACGACAAGCTCAACAACTGACTCTATAAATACTTGATGTATTTCTGCTGGAATTCTACACGCACAAAAGCTGAAGTGAACCAAAATTCGAAAGAAAAGTTCCCAGAGTTATTTTGCTAGCAGAATCATTGTGCGATGCAAAGGCTACAGTTCAACTAGAAGAACCAGTTCCATCTGATTGATTATTGAGTATAGTTGATTGTAGTAGGAGTTTTAATATTGTATCTTTCAGCTTTCATAAAAGCAATTGTAATAGGTACGTACTGTTCAAATTAGAGTTAACTTGAGGTGTGTAGAAATTAGCTAGGGGCAAGTTACTACAAAGGGATTAGAGTTAGTCCTAGGATTACAAAAGAGTTTATTTTGTAAGTCCGTTTGGCTCAGAGTTTTAGTGAAGAGTTTGAGAAAATCCTACTGAGGAGTAGGTCGTGGTTTTTTCACCTTTTGAGCCAGGTGTTTTCCACGTAAAAATCTCTGTGTTTTTACTTTGCTGCTTTTTATTATCGCAACAGTAGTAGTTGGAATACCAAGAAGAACCAGGTTCTTCTATTGAGACAGCACTCGAAAATTGGGTACCACACAAAGTAGCCTATCTTCTTGTGTGGTATTGATGTCTAAAACATCAATTGGTATCAGAGCAGGTTATCCGAAGCTATATAGAGGGATGATTGGGTCTCTATTATATCTCACAACCAGCAGACCTGATATTGTGTTCAGCGTGGGATTGTGTGCTAGGTTTCAAGAAAATCCAAAGGAGTCCCACCTCACTGCAGTAAAGAGAATTTTAAGATATTTAAAAGGCACCACTGATTTGCGCCTTTGGTATCCTAAAGGTAGTAATTTCGACCTTGTAGGATATGCTGATGCTGATTATGAAGGATTCTTGGTTGAGAGGAAAAGTACTTCAGGTATGGCTCACTTTTTGGGTTCATGTCTTGTGTCTTGGGCTACCAAGAAACAAAATTCAGTAGCCTTGTCTACTGCTGAGGCTGAATATGTGGCTGCAGCCTCATGCTGTGCCCAGTTGTTATGGATCAAACAACAACTCATGGACTTCGGTATTGATGTGGGATGTATTCCTATATTTTGTGATAACACTAGTGCTATTAGTATGATGAAGAACCCGGTTCATCACAAAAGCACTAATCACATAGATGTTAGGCACCATTTCCTAAGGGATAACTATGAAAAGGGATCGATCTCAATCGAATTTTGTGCTACTGACCATCAAATTGCTGATATATTCACTAAAGCACTTAGTAGGGAGAATTTTGAGAGAAACATGCTAGAATTAGGGATGATTAAGATCACCTAATTGAAACAATTATATATCAATGAAAATGTTTTTTTTTGTTGTTTTGGCTAGAAAATTTTAATTAGGTACTTAATCAGATTAGTAATTGCTCAGCATCATGTCTTTATTGACATACTCTTGTTCCATCTATTAATATGATTCCCTGGATACTAATAATGTTTATCTATCTTTGTAAATTGAGGCAATTCAAAGATTTCTAACAGGATGAACCTGGTTCATCTATGCTGATTCATCTGACTGACAAGGTACGTACTCTTCTCCATATATTAATTCAACTACAGTCACACATGAGCAGGATTCTATCTATATTTGGTTCATTCCAAAGTCTTTGTACTAATCCATAAATGAACCCGTTCCAAGGAGTCACATCAATACTCAATTAGCCTAGAAGTAGGGAACTCTCAACCGTCAAATCAATGACACTCCTACAACTATTAGACTTTCACTTGAATAAATTTTTTATCCGTTGTATAATTAATAGCCTTATATTATAAAAGGCAATCATTACTCCTCTCTTCATAAAGCTACCTTCAAACCAAGTTCAACACATACTACACAACCCAAAACTTACAACTCGTCCTTTCTTCCTAACAATACATAAAAATGTCTTCTCCACCATCAGCTTCTTCTTCTAATTCCTCACCTAATCGTGATTATGATGGAGGACATTCTAAATACGTCTCCAATTCTTCATCCGTTTACAGTTCTGAATCACTAGAAATTACATCAACCCCTGAAAATACACACATTCCTGAACCCACTCCAAACCCTACTCCTGCCCCCAAGAATTGTCGTGTTAAAGTTCTTGCCCGGAAATCTGTTGCTTCTGGGGCTAGGGAAAAATTCTTGGAGGATATTATTAAAGAAGACAAAGGTACTAAGTCAGATTCGTCCAATGAATCCTTTAAATCAGCTAATGAGGAAGACGCACCTGGTTCAACAAGTTCTGAAAAAGGTAATCTTAAAATCGATTCTGAATTTACTTCTGCTGATAAAAGATTCGTGTTGGTTGGGTTTGTTATTGATGTTGAAGTACCTGGAAGGCAGAAGGATAGTAGAAAGAAAGAATTCTTGAGAGAGAGGGAAAAGAAGATGTGAGGGGATCTGGGGAGGATGGTACCACATTGGTTATCTGTGGTCCCATTCCTGAAACTGTTGGAGAAAACGTCACTGATTTAGGGGGAAGCATAGTTGAGGAAGCTGCAGCAGGTATTGCAAGTCTGAAGAAAGGAACAGATGAACCTAGTTCATCTGGGGAAGAAACATTGGCTGAAAGGCTGAAGAAACTGGGGTAGTCCTATAACCCCGAGAAAAGAAGTAGTAAGAAACCCAAGAAGGCAACTCACCCAGTTCCTTCAAAGAAAAGAAAAATTTCTGAAGTTGCTGATGTTCGTGCCTCAAAAGTAAGAGCTACTCATAGCACTGTGAGAGATGAAGAAGAGAAATTAGAAAAGGCTCTGAAAGAGAGCAAGAAGAAGAGGGCATAAAAAGGAAAATCAAAAGTTGGAGAGCCTGTTGAGGCTATTGAGATTGAAGAGACTGTGTTGGACCTGGTCCAACAGGAGGAGCAGCCTTCTCCAGGTGTGGTTGAGACACCAAAACCAATAAAGGCTAAGGCTTCTTCAAAGAAGTCAGCTAGAATGTCCGTCACACCAACAAGATCTGTTAAGAGGACCAGGGCCAAGCCAAAGAAAGTGAAAATTGTTGAGGATGATGATGCAGACTGGAGTGGAGAGGAGGAGAAGTAAATAGGAGAGGTGACTGATAGAGTTACCATGTTTGGAAAAAGAAAAATATTGAAGGGTAAGCTGGTTTTAGAGGAGCCTGGAATGCAATATCTGATGGAAACTCTGGAGGTGCAGGGCTGGAAGGACCTGGTCCTTTGCATGGAAGGCAGGCTGGCAAGAGCTGAGTTGGAAAATTCATGGGGAATGCCATTGTCAAGGAAGGCAGGGTCACCTCCATGGTCAAAGGAATTGAAGTTTCCTTTGATGTTAAAGAACTGGGTGTTATTCTGAACATACCAGCCGAGGGCTATGAGGACTACACACGGCAGAGATGGCCTTGTCTAGATGGGATGGCCTCAACAATCAACATCACCAGGTTCTTCAGCGATAGTGAGAAGGAGATTGAAACCAGGCCGGTTTACAAGAGTGATATGAAGCCAGAGCACAAGTTACTCTTTGATTTCGTCATCAAGTTCCTACTTCCTAGACAAGAAAGAAGGCACATGAAAAATTATATGGATATTACCTTGATGGAATGCTTGTACAGAGGAAAGAAAATAAATTGGTCGGCTTTCATCATCCAACTCTTTGACAGAGTGGTGAATGGAACCAAAGCACACGCAATTCCATATGACTTCATTTTGACAGTAGTGCTTGCACATTTTGGGGTTCCAGTAAAGAAGGCTGAGAGGGCTACTGCCAAAGACTATTTGGGAAGGAAACTTTGCTTACATATAACTACAATGTCAATGTTCCTGTGGATGAACCTGGTTCATCTAGGAAGCAACCAGTCAATAACAAAGTTAGAACTCTGGTGCAGGAAAACGAGATTAAGGATATGGAGATCCTTAGTTTGAAGTCTCGTGTGATTGAGGTTGAAGCTGAGCGGGATGCTCTTAAGGCTGAATTAGCAAAGGAGAAAGAAAAGAACGAGGGTGTTCTTCAGCATATGCTTTCTCTCCTACAATCCAACACCACAACCTCCTATGCACCTTCCCATCCTTAGGCTTTCCAGAGCTTCCAAAACCCTCTTTAGACCAGTTATTCAGTTTCAATTATTTTTACTCTGTTTTTGCTCATGGTTGGTTTGTTTTTATTTTCATGTATGGTGTTGATAATCGTTACTAATCAATGAATTTTGCTTCTAGTTATTGACTTGTCTCAATTTCTTAGTTAGCTAACATTTATTGGCTTCTTGTGTTGATTAATCATGCTTTGCACCTGCAGTTGCCTAAATGGCCATGAGTAATAATTAATAAATCTAGTAAGTGTATCATTTTGCGAACTTTTTGATGATGCCAAAAGGGGGAAGATAAGTGCTGAACTTTTTCAAAATGTTTTTTAAAGTGTTATAACCTAATGAACCTGGATTCTCTATGATTAATGCTTAAAACCATACAAAGTGGTTGCAGTGTATACAGGATTAAGCACATTAAGCACGGAGTTTGTCATCATCAAAAAGGGGGAATTTGTTGACCCATGTCACTGCATAGTTTTGAAGATTGATAAATGGCGACCAGTTGAACCAGGTCCATCAGAGCACACATCTTGAACTGATGAGCTGGCACATGAACCGTATATGCATAGGAGATATTTGTGAATGTGAAATATAGATGAACCAAGAGATTGTCTCCTAATGCGAAAAGGTTGCAAACTGATGAGATGATTGAAGTCGAATTCAACAAGGAAAGTAACAAAATAAAAGAAGTTGAGTTTTGTACGAATTAGGTTCACCCAGGCAGAGTTAAACTAGAATTGGACGACAAGCTCAACAACTGACTCTATAAATACTTGATGTATTTCTGCTGGAATTCTATACGCACAAAAGCTGAAATGAATCAAAATTCGAAAGCAAAGTTCCCAGAGTTATTTTGCTAGCAGAATCATTGTGCGATGCAAAGGCTACATTTCAACTAGAAGAACCAGTTCCATCTGATTGATTATTGAGTCTAGTTGATTGTAGTAGGAGTTTTAATATTGTATCGTTCAGCTTTCATAGAAGCAATTGTAATAGGTACGTACTGTTCAAATTAGAGTTAACTTGAGGTGTGTAGAAATTAGCTAGGGGCAAGTTACTATAAAGGGATTAGAGTTAGTCCTAGGATTACAAAAGAGTTTATTTTGTAAGTCCGTTTGGCTCAGAGTTTTAGTGAAGAGTTTGAGAAAATCCTACTGAGGAGTAGGTCGTGGTTTTTTTACTTTTTGAGCCAGGTGTTTTCCACATAAAAATCTCTGTGTTTTTACTTTACTGCTTTTTATTATTCTGCAACAGTAGTAGTTGGAACACCAAGAAGAACCAGGTTCTTCTATTGAGACAGCACTCGAAAATTGGGTACCACACAAAGTAGCCTATCTTCTTGTGTGGTATTGACGTCTAAAACATCAGATTTTATCAAAGACCTTTTTTTTATTTGCCGAGGGTAATCTTTTATCAATACCAACAAGAAGATTCAAAGGCCTATTGTTAACTGGTTTTTCAAAGATTCAAAGGCCTATTGTTATTGCGAGACTCGGACGTCTCCGAGCCGCATTAGTTTGGTCATAGCCTTTGGGTATGCCTCTTTGGATTATTTCCCAATATCACTTCGAACTTGTCTGAAGTGCTAGTCCCCGAGAATGATGGCCTTGGCCTATAGATCGAGGGGTGCCTATTTGAGGTCTTATGAATTTAAGTTTAGATAATTCGAATATGTCGATTGTCGACGGCAGTCCCCGAGCGTTCGAGGTATATTTGCACTTGTCCCTTGAGCCTTTTACCGTTTGAGGTGCAATTATGCTTGGCCCTTGAACCATCTTTCACAAAATCATAAGCATGGAGCTCGTATAGTAGAAATTTTTCTTTGAGACACAAGATATTTGATAATGAAAAATGCTTCTTTGAATAATTTATACATGCATACATGTTTTGCTAGCGGGGCTTGACTAATCCATATGGACACAGTTCATTTGACCGTTTGGCCCATAACAAAGTTTTCCCTATCGAGACCTTTTGACATGAAGTATTTTCCTCAAAAATATAACATCCGAGGGTGATGCCCCCCAGTATTCGAGATTGATTGTAAATAAGCCTCGGATACTATTGAATTGTCCCCAGGTAGCACATAATTGTTGCCTCGTTACAAACCTCGCCGGAAAAACCCATTTAGGACAAAAACAGATCTAAGGGAAAAAGAGTGCAAAACGTGCTTTAAAACATAAGGTCTCGATGTCTTTGATCGAACACCTGCAATGTGTTAGTGTCAAATATATAAATGGAAAAAATATAAAGTCATACCTTAGCAATAATATCATTTGAGAAGTGATATGTTCCAATTATTCGGTAGTTATTCGCCATCCATCATGCCGAGCTTATAAGATCCCTTTCCGACGATGTCGATGACTTGGTAGGGTCCTTCCCAATTTGGGCTGAGTTCCCTTTGTTAGGATCTTGAGTATTGATGGTGACTTTCCTAAGGACTAATTCCCCGACTCTGAAGTGACGAAGGTTGGTTCTTCTATTGTAGTATCTCTCAATTCGTTGCTTTTGTGCAGCCATTCGAACGAGTGCGGCTTCTCATTTTTCATCCAATAATTCGAGGCTAGTATTCATAGCCTCGTGATTTGACTTTTTTGTTGTATGTCGAAACCTGACACTGGGTTCCCCGACTTCAACTGGAATCAAGGCTTCGGAGGCATATACTAAGGAGAACGGTGTTTCCCCCATACTGGACTTCGATGTTATTCGATATACCTAAAGGAATTGGGTAGAATTTCTCTCCATTTTCCCTTAGCGTCGTTCAACCTTTTCTTTAGGTTTTAAATGATAGTCTTGTTTGTCGATTCGGCATGTCCGTTCCTACTAGGATGATACGGTGTTGATAATATCCTTTTTATTTTATGGTCTTTGAGGAATTTCATCACTTTGTTGCCGATAAATTATTTTCATTGTCACATACTATTTCGTCGGATATCTCGAATCGACAAACGATGTGATCCCAGATGAAGTCTATAGCCTCTTTCTCTCTGACTTTCTCGAAAGCCTGTGCTTCAACCCATTTAGAGAAATTGTTAGTCATAAATGAAATGAACTTAGCTTTACCTGGGGCGATGGAAGAGGGCCGACGATATCCATCCCCCATTTCATGAATGGCCATGGGGATAGGACCGAATGAAGCTGTTCTCCGGGCTGGTGTATCATCGGTGCAAACCTTTGACATTTCAAATTTTTGAATAAACTCCTTAGTGTCTTTTCCATGCTATCCCAGTAGTATCCTGCTCTAATGACTTTGTGAATTAGTGATTCGGCGTCGGAGTGGTTCCTACAAGTGCCTTCATGGACCTCTCGAAGAACATAATCGGTGTCCCATGGTCCCAAACATACTGCCAATGGTCCGTCAAATGTTCTCCTATATAATGTTCCATCTTCAGCCAATGTGAATTGAGCAGCTTTGGTTCGTAGGACCCTCGACTCTTTAGGGTCCGATGGGAGCTTTCAATTTTTCAATTATTCAATATATTTGTTCCTCCAATCCCAGGTTAAGCTTGTAGAGTTTATCTCAGCGTGACCTTCCTCGATCACGGATCTCGATAATTGAACGACAGTCCCCTAACTGATCTCGTTCTCCTCGATCGATGACCCAAAACTTGCGAGCATATTGGCTTCACTATTTTTTCTCGAGGTACATGCTGTAAGGTCCATTCCTTAAAACGGTGCAAAGTTACCTTCAGCTTGTCCAAATACCTTTGCATTCTATCCTCTCGAACTTTGAAGGTTCTGCTTACGTTGTTCACCACCAGTAAAGAGTCACACTTGGCTTCAATGACTTCTGCTCTCAAGCTTTTAGCTAGCTCGAGACTTGCAATCATAGCCTCATACTCGGCCTCATTGTTAGTAAACTTAGAAGTTTTGATAGATTGCCTGATAGTGTTACCCGTGGGCGGCTTCAAAATGATGCCTAGCCTGAACCCCTTCACATTCGAAGCACCGTTTGTGAAAAGGGTCCACACCCCCGATGATGTACCTGATTTTACCAAGAGTTCCTTTTCAACTTCGGGTACGAGCGTTGGTGTGAAATCATCCACGAAGTTTGCCAAAATTTGAGACTTGATGACCGTTCGAGGTTGATATTTAATATCGCACCCACTGAGTTCGACGGCCCATTTGGCCAATCGGCCCGATAGTTCGGACGTGCAAAATATTACAAAGTGGGTAAGTGGTTAATACACATATGGGGTGACACTGGAAGTATGGTTTTAACTTTCTAAAGTCGCTTATCAGTGAAAGTGCCAATTTCTCTAAGTATGGATATCTAGTTTCTGCTTCTCCTAAAGTTCGACTTACATAATAAACAGGGAATTGTGTACCTTTCTCTTCTCGAACCAAGACACCACTTACCGTGATTTATGATACTGCCAAGTACAAGTAAAGTTTCTCATCTTTCTTTGGAGTATGAAGAAGTGGTGGGCTCGATAGGTATCATTTCAATTCCTCTAATGCATTTTGGAATTCCGGAGTCCAGGAAAAATCATTCTTCTTTTGAGTAGAGAGAAAAATCTATGGCTTCGATCCGACGACCTCGAGATGAGTCAGCCTAAGGAAGCTATCCGTCCAGTTAGCTTTTGCACGGCTTTTACACTGTCCACAACGGTGATGTTTTCGATGGCCTTGATTTTATTGGGGTTGATCTCGATCCCCCAATTCGACACCATGAAGCCAAGGAACTTGCCCAAACCGACCCCAAAAAGAACATTTCTCGGGGTTGAGCTTGATGTTATATTTCCTTAAAAATCTCGAACGTTTCCTGCAAATGAGCCAAATGGTCCTCTGCATGCAGGGACTTAACTAGCATGTCATCAATATATACTTCTATTGACTTACCTATTTGTTCTTTGAACATTTTATTTACTAGGCGTTGGTAAGTAGTTCCTGCACTTTTTTTCAGCCCGAAGGGCATTATATTATAACAATATGCTCCATACTTGGTGACAAATGAAGTCTTTTCTTGGTCTTCCGGGTTCATTTGAATTTGATTGTACCCAGAATAGGCATCGAGATAAGTAAGGATCTCGTGGACAGTCGTAGCGTCGATCATGCGATCGATGTTAGGCAGTGAAAAAGAATCTTTGGGGCATGCCTTGTTTAAATCCTTATAATCTACACACATTCTAAGTTTGTTCCCTTCTTTAGGGACTACAGCTATATTGGCTAACAATTCGGGATATTTTACCTCTCGAATGGACCCTATTTTGAGAAGTTTAGTTACCTCGTCCTTTTTGAATGCGTGTTTTACCTCGGACTGGGGTATTCTCTTTTTCTTCACCGGTCTGAACTTAGGTCCAGGCTTAGTCGATGCGTTGTTATCTCCGGTGGGATCCCTTTCATGTCTAAGTGGTACCAAGCAAAACAATCTATGTTATCGATAAGAAATTGAATAAACTATTTCCTGAGTTTGGGGGTTAACCCCGTTCCCAGGTATACCTTTATCTCGGTCATATAATCGATTAATATAACCTGCTCCAGCTCTTCGACCGTTGATTTGGTAGCGTCGGAATCTTCAGGAATGACAAAAGTTCGAGCGGTCAAAAAATCTTCCCCTTCTTCTTCCACTTCTTGCTTCTTCGATTCGGTCGAGGCTGGTGGCGGTGATTTCTATTTGGCTTCGTGTTTACCTTTGATGCTCGACCTTTTTGAGGTAGACAGTGCCGATACCGGTGTTACCTCATCGACTGCGAACATTTCCTTTGCAGCATGCTGCTCTCTGTATACCATTTTTACACCGACCATCATCGGGAATTTCATCATTTGGTGGAGAGTCGAGGGGACTGCCCTTATGTTGTGGACCTAAGGCTTTCCGAGTAGGGCATTGTACCTCATGTCTTCCTTGATTACGTGGAACTTGGTATCTTGGATGGTTCCAGCCACGTTCACCGGTAGGATAATCTCCCCTTTAGTTGTTTCACTTGACATATTGAAGCCGTTTAAGACCCAAGGTGCAGGCACTATTTGATCTTGTAGGCCGAGCTGCTCCACGACCCTCGATCGGATGATATTTGCCGAGCTACCTTGATCCACTAAAACATTCTTAACTTGAACCTTATTTAATAAGATAGAAATTACCAGAGCGTCGTTGTGGGGATGAGAAATTCCTTCCGCTTCTTCGACGTTGAATGATAAGGTGCCTTCTGGCACATAATATCGGGTTCATTTTTTTCCTAGTGATTGATACCTTAGTGCGTTTGAATATGGATTCCTATGGAATGTCAACCCCACCGATGATCATATGAATGACATGCTGGGGTTCCTCCTATTCATTTTTCCATTTGGCATCCCTTTCCTTGAAATGATTCTTGGCTCGATCGCTGAGCAACTCTCAAAGGTGGCCCTCATTGAATAGACGGGCTACCTCTTCCCTCAATTGCCTGCAATCCTTGGTCCTGTGACCATGCGCGCCATGATATCAAATTTGGGCTTCTTTGGGAAGGATCAGTCTGTATGGGTCTGGGACACCTAGTATCTTTGATCCTTCCGATTGCCGATACAATGCCTGATGCATCGATGCTTAATTTATATTTCGATAACCGAGGTGCCTCTGTGGGATCGACATACTTGTCAAAAACCACTTTTGCTCATAAGTCCCCGATAGTTCTGTCCTCGATCACCTCTTCGATCATTCCGAACGAAATTACATCCCGCACCATTGTTCCTTCGATCTGCGGTATATGGTTGATATCGGTCTTTGTTCGACCTTGGCTCTCTGTCGACGTCCCTATGACTTTTAACTGCCGGCTTGTTTGGATGTACTGAATCGGAAGGGGCTCCTAGTTGGTCGTCCCCGACCCTAATCTTCTATTGATATAGATTGTGCACATCTTCCCAAGTTACAGTCGGATATAATTTTTCTTCAACTGACGTGATGCTATCAAACTCCGTTCATTCAACCCCTGAGTGAAAGCTTGAACGGCCCAATCATATGTGACCGGTGGCAACTGCATGTGCTCCACTTGAAATCGGGACACAAACTCCCTTAGCATTTCATTATCCCTCCGCCTTACCTTGAAGAGGTCCGATTTCCTTGTCTCAAACTTTATGGCCCCGGTGTGTGCCTTTACGAAAGAATCTGCTAACGTGAAAAATGAGTTGATAGAATTCGGTGGTAGTTGTGGTACCAAATCATTTCTCTCTTTGACAAGGTCTCTCCGAACTTTTTCAGTAATACATATTCGATCTCATCATGTTCCAAATCGTTACACTTGATGGCGCATGTGCAAGAGGTAACATTCGTTGGGATCGGTGGTCCCGTTGTATTTAGGTATGTCCGTCATGAAAAACTTCTTTGGAATTGGTTTCGGAGCCGCACTTGGAGGAAACGGATTTTGCACAAACTTCTTCGAATGCATCCCTTTCAAGATTGGTGGTGCCCCTAGTATCTGATCAACTCGGGAGTTGTATGTTTCCATTTTTTTTATCATTGGCTTCGATTTTCTTCTCTCCTGATTCAATTATTTTGGTAAGCTCCTCGAGCATTTTCATTATCTCAGGATCAGTCCCCGATCCATTACCATTCGACCTTTTCGATACTGGCTCGATACGACGAGTACTATCCGGCTCGACCCCGTTTGGGGTTCTATGTTGATTTTGTAACTGAGCAATGGTGTCTTGTTGAGCCTGAAGCATTTCAAATATCACTTGGAGACTGACTCTTCCGTCTTCTCTGCCTTGTGTTCCTTGGCCGCATGACCGGCCTTCTCTGTGTATACTCCCATCGAGATTTGCGCCTAGGTTCGTATTTAGAGCAACGTGCGAACTGACATCGACTGGGTTGGCAACCGGTGCTCCTCTGGGATTAGCCTGTGGCACCTCGACTCCTGGAGTAATCACATTTTTGTTTTCCCTGTTGAATTCGAGGCCATTGTCACCGTGTGTGGATGCGTTTTGTGAGTTTGACATATTTAAACCTGAAAGCAAAAATACTTGACAAGAACAAGCGTAAAGTGGTGTGTTTTACCAGAATTAGTATTGAATAATCACTATTATCCTTATCCCCACGGTGGGCGCCAAACTGTTTACCCTAAAAATCGAGTAACAATTAAACTTGTATTGTGGTTTTAAGAATATGTGATTTAATCCAATATCAATTGATAAATAAAGAATTAAATAGAAAAATAGACAATAAGATAAATCAAACCGGTATGCAAGCAGTTCCTCGACCTCGATTCGAGATAGTCTCGAGGTGGGATAATAAGAACAGTAAAGAATGGAACATTTCTTATTTATAGTAAGTGAAGTAAAAAGAACAGCGGAAGTATAGATTCTTATCAGTGATTAATGATCATGATGATTACAAGTGAATGAGATCCCTCTTTATATTATAGAGGAGTCCTAAATAAGGTACAATTCTAATTATGGAAGTAAATCCCATGATTGGCACCAATAGCTGCTTCGATTTGATCCGTTCCGGGATTTCCGCCGTGATATTCGATCAGTTGCTGATATCTCGCCATTTTGTTATTAAACCTTACCGAAGTTAGTCATGCTTGGTTTCATTTGTTGCTGGCCTCGATCTCAACGGACACTTCGATCTCCAGGCTCGATGTCCTATCTTCGAGCTCGAGTCCGACCTATTACGAGGCTGCCCTCGAGGCAACTCCCCTACCAATGAAATCGGGTATGCCCGATTTCGACCGTATATACAGTTAAATTTCTCTATAACATATATTCTCTTAAAATAACACTTCAACTATAACAATTATATTTTCTTTAGAACTAATTATTCACTTTATGTTAAAAGATTTGGAAAAAAATTTCGTAAATTGTAAAAATAGTATAAGTACCCTTAAGGAACTCTCTCCTTACCCATACCTCCCCGTAACCTTAGCCCTTAAGAATCCAGTACCCTCCCCTTAGACAGCCGTAGTTGGCACCCATGCTCCCAAACAATTGATGCACTTGATTGAATGTTAGGATATTTACCTTAAAGAATAGAATTACCGCTTAATACTATTTTGTTTTTACTTTTTTTAATGGTGCACCTAGGGGTGGGCATAGTTTGGGAAAATCCGAAATCCAAATCAAAATTCATATTTTTTGACTTTTTAGTTTGGATTTCCAGATTTAGGATTGGATAGGATTTGGATTTGGATTTGGATTTATCTTATAAATTTTTCGATTCCGGATTGGATATTTGATTTGGTAATTCGAACTTTTGGATATCTAAAAATTCAAATTTTTATACTTTTTATTTAATCCATTATCCATATATCAATAGTAATAAGTTCAATAACCTACCCATGAGATATTATCTCATATATTCAGTATTAATTACTAAGCTAGTGTTAGAATACTTTCTAATTGGATATAATCTACTATTGCTACTTCTTGTCGGTCACATTAATGTCTCTGTTGTATTTTTTAATAATAATTTTATTACTTGAACACTTTATTTGGATGATTGCAGCATGGATGATGAACTTTTTCGGCAATTTAACATGAGTACTTCATTTGGATATTTATTTTTCTAAAAATTAGAAATATCTCAACTTGTACGCTCAAAACAAAAAATCCATAATATCCAAATCGATTAATCCGAAATCGAACTAAAAAAATTCCGATCCAATCCGAACTTATTTAGATTGGATTTGGATTGTCATTTCTTTAATTCGAAAATCGAAAATCCTTCTCATATTCAGTATGAACTGCCCGAATGCCCACCCGTAAGTGCACCCATGTTCCACATTTGTTTAGGTGGTGTGCCTAAAGTGCGTGCTTGTTTCTGAGAGCCAAAGTACGTACATAGCCACTACGACTTTAATTGTCGTACAACTAAAGTTTTCTATGACGGTCATCATTTAAAACAACACTTTAGTCTTTACTATAACAGGTATATTTTCTTTGGAACCAATTATTTATATTATATTATAACATATATTTTCTACAACTGAATTTTGCTATAACAAAAAAAAAATTTCGAAACAAACGAAATTGTTATAAAGAGATTTGATGGAATAATCTACTAGCAATTAAAGCCATCACTATACCATTGATCTCTGTGATCCAAAATGCAACTAAATTGAAAAGAAATAAAGGTAAGCACATTCTGCAATGGGAAAATGTTTCTTATTGATATAACAATGTATATATAGGCATGTCGAGAATTTCTTTTTTCTACATTTGTGGATACTATACTTAAAGATTTTCCGTCGAAATTTAGAAGTTGATGAAGAGTCGTTGAAGTATTTATTTAAAGAATGATGAAACATAGCACCGTCGAATATATAATTTATATTCTATAGGCTAACCCGTAAGATTTGTAGTATTAAACCTATTATATTTTATATGAATTTGACAAAGTCCAACGTCCTTCAGTAACTTTAGAAGTCGATGAATAGTCATTGAAGTATTTTCATTTAAAGAATGAGTCATCTTAGGATAGTCAGATCCATGATTTAAACTCTATCGGTTAACTTTTAAGGCTCTTATTCTAAACACATTATATTTTTAAAGTTATGGGTTAATATTTGGTATTCATTATAATTTTATTAAATTTTGTATATAAATTTATGCTTCGCGTCAGAAATATTAAATTCAGATGAATTCGGTAACTTAAACTTGCATCCGACCCTGCAACTCATGGTGCACTCTAGCGATCAGGCCGGTCGTTTTGAAAGTTATAGCCTCGATCCCTTATTTACTGCTTTTCCCGTATCTTTTTCTACTTATGTGACTTGCCGAGAGGTCCTTGTTGTGGTTTCGGAGTGTTTTGGGACACTTAGTCCCTAAAACGGAAGCTTAAGTCATAGGATTTGGACCGTAGTCAGATTTGTGTGAAGACGACTCCGGAATGGAGTTTCGTCGGTTCCGTCAGCTCTGTTGGGTGATTTTTTATTTAAGGGCGTGTTCATATTGTGTTTTGGAGGTATGTAGCTTATTTAGGCTTGAAATGGCGAAAGTCGAATTTTTGGAGATTTTTGGACGGAAGTGGACTTTTTGATATCAGGGTCGAATTTCGATTTCGAAAATGGAGTAGGTCCGTAATAATGAATATGACTTGTGTGCAAAATTTGTGGTCAATCGAACGTGGTTTGATAGGTTTCGTCATCGATTGTAGAAATTTGAAGTTTCAAGTTCATTAAGTTTGATTCGGAGGGTGATTCGTGTTTTTAGCATTGTTTGATGTGATTCAAGGGCTTGACTAAGTTCGGATGTTGTTTTAGGACTTGTTGGAATGTTTGGTTGAGGTCCCGGGGACCTCGAGTTTATTTCGGGTGGTTAATAGATAATTTGGCATTGTGTTGGAATGGCTGAAGCTTTGCTGCACCTGGTGAAATCGCACATGGCACTTTGTGCCGCAGGTACGGCACCGCAGAAGCGATTATAAGCCTACCCAGCTGGGACCGCAGGTGCGGCTAGAGTTCTGCAGAAGCGGACTCGCGGGAGCGGTAGAGGAGCGCAGAAGCGGCCCTTGTTCGCAGAAGCGAACTTTGAGGACTTAAGTGAAGTACGCACCTGCGAGGAATTTTCCGCAGGTGCGGAACCGCTGATGCGGTAGATTCCTCGCAGAAGCGAGATCGCTGGGCAGAAAAAGGGGAATTTCGAGGGTTTGATTCCTATTTCAACTTTTCGACTTTAAGAGCTCGGCATGAGGCGGTTGTTTGAGGTTTCTTCAAGAAGATTGTTGGGGTAAGTGATTCTAACCCGGATTGGACTATATTTCATGAATATATTGCTATTTTCATCGTCTAATTAGGGATTTGAGTTGGAAATTTTGGGAAAAATAGTAGAAACTTCATAGACTAAAATTTCGAGTTATGAAAGGCGATTTGAGGTCGGATTCGAGTAATTCTTGTATGGTTGGACTCATGAGTGAATTGATGTTCATATTTTGTGACTTTTTCTCGATTCTAAGACGTGGGCCTGGGGAGGCTTTTCAGGTCAATTTTATAGATTTCTTGTTGTAGCTTAGATTTAATTAATTAGATTAGTTTCTTATAGATATATTTATGCTATATAATTGATTTTGGCTAGATTTGAGCCATTCGGAGTCGGATATTCGTGGGAAAAGCATTGCTATCGATTGATTGTGCTTGGTCCGAGATAAATGGCTCGCCTAACCTAGTGTGAGGGAAACCCCCTTAGGATTTGGTACCTATATGATATGTGAGTACCGTGTATGCGAGGTGACAAGTGTGTACACGGGCTATTTATTCAAAACCTGATTTTTACTGAGAAATTACATGTTTTCATCTTAATTGAGTATACTAGCATGTGTAGTTTTCTTGTTAGCCTAGAATAGCATGTCTACGTGTCTTAATTGCTTATTTGAACTCTTTGCAGCATGCTTAGTGGATTCCTTCTTCTTTTCTTAACTTTTACTTGGTTTAAATTGTATATTTTCTTGCTGTAACCGTTACCTTCATTTGCTTAGGCTGCGTATTTACTTTGGGACTACGGTATCCCAGGAGATCCCCCTGCATGTTTACTTTTGGGGCTACGAGACGGTATACCTTGAGATCCCCCTGCACATTTACTTTTGAGAATACGAGGCGGTACCTCGGGACTTCTCCCTGTATATTTATTTTGGGACTTCAAGACGGTACCTCGGGAGTTTTCCCGATGTTCACATGTGTGTTGTTCTATTGTTTTGTTTTGTTTCCTTTTGTTATATTCTAGTCTATTATTATTATACTGTATATTTCCTTCCTTATTTATTTTGACCGGTGGGTCTGACCTGACCTCGTCACTACTCGACCGAGGTTAGACTTGGCACTTAATAGGTACCATTGTGGTGTAATCATGCTACTCTTCTGCACATGTTTTCATGTGTAGATCCAGGTACATCATTCCAGCCTCACTATTAGTTGTGCACCTGCTGCTGTTACGGAATCTTTGAGGTATATCTGTTGCGTCCACAGACCTAGGAGTCCCCCTCTATCTCTTTGTGTTGTTCTTCACCTTCTACTTTTGAATACTGATGTATAGAATAGTTAGTAAATTCTTAGAAGCTTGTGACTTATGATGTTCCGGGTTTTGCGAAAACTTTGTTTGTATTTTTTAGAGTTGTTATTGTATATGCTGAGTGACATTTGAATCACTTCTTTTATTATTGTTGTTGTTAGTGGTTTAGATTTATATTTTCATTTTCATTGTTATTGCGTCAATGTTAGGCTTACCTAGTCGTAGACACTAGGTGTCGTCGTGACCTCTCATGGAGAGAATATTGGGTCGTTACAAGTTGGTATCAGAGCTCTAGGTTCATAGGTATCGTGAGTCACAAGCCGGTTTATTAGAGTCTCGCAGATCGATGTGGAGACATCTGTACTTATCTTCGGGAGGCTATGGAACTGTTAGGAAAAATTATACTTCTTTGATTCCTTGTCGTGCGAAATTTGTTGACATCAAAATTCTAAACTTCTATTTTCTATTCTTTCTTACAGATGGTGAGAACTCGTAGTGGAGGATCTGGTAACCAGACACCCACGCCCCCTGCTAGATCTACGAGAGGTCGGGGTATAGGCCTAGGACGAGCATGCGGTGCAGCTAGATCACTCGCGCGAGCTGTGACAGAAGAGCCCCCAGCATCTCCAGCTGGAGGGCAGGAAAATGAGGTGCCTATTGTTGCACCAGCCCTCCAGGAGACTGTTGCACTAGCCCTCCAGGAAACTCTAGACCAGTTCATGAGCATGTTTAGCCCCTTAGCTCAGGCTGGATTGATTCCACTAGATCCTGCCACATCCCAGGCCAGGGGAGGGGCACAGACTCCCGCAGCCCGTACTCCTGAGCAGAGGGTCTAGGTTGACCAGGCACCAGAGTTTATACCTATGCAACTATTAGCTTCGATCCAGCACGAGGCTAAGCCAGCAGTTTCTGAGGCGGAGCAGCTCAGACTTGAGAGGTACAAGAAGTACCACCCACCTAATTTCAGCAGATTGGCGACAAATGATGCCAGGGTTTTCTGGAGGAGTGTCATTGTATTCTCCATACTATGGGCGTAGCGAAGACGAGTGGGGTTTCTTTTACCATATTCCAGCTTAGAGGAGCAGCCTATCAGTGGTGGCATGCTTATGAGTTGAGTAGTCCGGCTGAGGCAGCTTCACTTACATGGACTCAGTTTTCGGACATGTTTTTAAGACAGTGTGTCCCTTAGAGCCTCAGGGACTCATGGCACATGGAGTTTGAGCAGTTGCGCCAGGATGCTATGACTGTGTCAGAGTATGCAGTCCGCTTTAGTGATTTGGCCCGACATGCATCGTCCTTGGTTGACACAGTTCGAGAGAGGGTTCGACGGTTTATTGAGGGACTCCACCCTAGTATCTGGATTAGTATGGCCAGGGAGTTGGAGATGGATATTTCTTATCAGCAGATTGTGAGTATTGCTAGGATATTAGAGGGCATGCTTGCCCGGGATAGAGAGGAGAGGAAGGCCAAGAGGTATCGAGAGTCTGGCACTTACAGTGGTACTCGTGCCCCAACTGCAGTTCGCCATGGTAGGGGTTATGTCAGTCGTCCCGTTCATTCAGCTCTTCTAGCCATCAGTGGTATTCCAACCCCTTCTAGGCCACATGAGCCTTATTATGCACCGCTTGTATCTAGTATGCTCTTGCTCGGGGTGCTTTTAGCGGCTACTCCAGTAGATCTGGCCCGAGTTAGTCATAGAAGCCACGCCCTCCGAGAGCTTTTTTTGAGTGTGGGGACACTCACCATATGGTGAGGGAATTCCCAAGACTTAGGATGGGTTCACCTCCAGTGACTTCTCAGTCACGCGTGTGTTCCACCAGGTCCTTAGGCTATGATTCCAGCACCAGCTACCGCCCCACCTACTTAGCCAGCTCCAGGTGGAGGTCGGGGAGGTCGGTGTCGACCTAGAGGAAGAGGCTAGGCCAGATGTTATGATATTCCTGATCGTATAGAGGCAGTTTCTTCCGACTCTATCATTACAAGTATTGTTCCGGTCTGTCATAGAGATACGTTGGTATTATTTTATCCAAGCTCTACGTATTCCTATGTGTCCTCTTATTTTGCCCCGTATTTAGACGTGTCTCAGGATTCTTTAAATTCCCCTATTTATGTGTCTACTCCTGTGGGAGATTCTCTTATTGTAGACCGCGTGTATCGGTGGTGTTTGATTGCTCTTAGTGATTCTGAGACCAGAGCCGATTTATTATTGCTCAATATGGTAGACTTTGATGTTATGTCTGGCATGGACTAGTTGTCGCTCCATTATGCTATTCCTTATTGTCACGCTAAAACTGTGACGCTTGCTACGCATAGTCTACCATGATTAGACTGGAGGGGTACCTTAGAGTATACTCCCAGCAGAGTTATTTCATTTCTTGAAGCTTAACGAATGGTTGAGAAGGGATGTGACGCATATCTAGCCTATATGAGAGATGTTAGTATTGGTGCCCCTACAGTTGAGTCAGTTCCAGTAGTGAGGGACTTTCCAGATGCTTTTTCAGCTGATCTTCCGAGCATGCCGCCCAACAGAGATATTGATTTTGGCATTGATTTGTTGTCGGGCACTCAGCCCATGTCTATTCCTCCATATCGTATGGGTCCTCCTGAGTTGAAGGAATTGAAGGAGCAGTTGCAGGAGTTGCTTGATAAGGGCTTCATTCAGCCCAGTGTGTCAGCTTGGGGTGCTCCGGTCTTATTTGTGAAGAAAAAGGATGGTTCTATGTGTATGTGCATTGATTATCACCAGCTGAACAAAGTTACAGTGAAGAACAAGTATTTATTGCCTCGTATTGATGACTTATTTGATTAGTTATAGGGTTCGAGGGTGTTTTCCAAGATTGGTTTACGCTCATGCTATCATTAGTTGAAGATTCAGGAGCCAGATATCCCGAAGACTGCTTTCAGGACCCCGTATGGTCACTACGAGTTCTTTATGTCTTTTGGGTTGACCAATTCCCCAACAGATTTTAAGCATTTGATGCACAGTGTGTTCCGGACTTATCTTGACTTGTTCGTCGTTGTGTTTATTGATGACATTATGGTGTAGTCTTGAACTCGGGAGGATCATGAGCAAAACCTAAGGACTGTGCTTCAGACCTTGAGAGAAAATAAGTTATATGCAAAATTTTCAAAGTGTGAGTTTTGGCTAGACTTAGTTGCATTCTTGGGTCATGTAGTATCGAGTGATGGGATCAAGGTGGATCCAAAGAAAGTGGAAACAGTGCAGAGTTGGCCTAGACCGTCATCAACTACAAAGATCCAGAGTTTTATTGCTTTGGCGGGGTATTACCATCTTTTTGTAGAGGGCTTCTCATCTATTGCAACACCTATGACCAGGATGACCTAGAAGGGTGCTCTGTTCAGGTGGACAGAGCAGTGTGAGGAGAGATTTCAGAAGCTCAAGACAGCTTTGACTATAGCCCCAATATTGGTATTGCCTACAGGTTCGGGGTCTTATATTGTATATTGTGATGCGTCACAGATTGGTTCGGCGCGGTGTTAATGCAGGACGGTAGGGTGATTGCCTACCCGTCCAGACAGCTGAAGGTGCATGAAAAGAACTATCCTGTCCACGACCTTGAGTTAGCAGATATTGTTCATGCCTTGAAGATTTGGTGGCACTATTTGTGCGGTGTCCCTTGTGAGATTTACACCGATCATCGGAGTTTGCAGCATCTGTTCAAGCAAAAGGATCTTAACTTGCGTCAGCGGAGGTGATTGGAGCTGCTTAAGGACTATGGTATTACCATTTTGTACCATCCGGGGAAGTCCAATGTGATGGTCGATGCTTTGAGTCACAGGGCGGAGAGTTTGGGAAGTTTAGCATATCTACCAGTAGCTGAGAAGCCATTGGCATTAAATGTTCAGGCCTTAGCCAGCCAGTTTGTGAGGTTGGATATTTCTGAGCCGAGTCGAGTATTAGCTGATGTTGTTTCCCGATCTTCTCTTTATGATCGTATCAGGGAGCATTAGTATGATGACCCCCATCTTCTTGTCCTTAAGGACACGGTCCAGCACGATGATGCTAAGGAGGTCACTATTGGGGATGATGATGCATTGAGGATGCAGGGCAGGCTATATATGCCCAATGTGGATGATTTGCGTGAGTTGATTCTCCAGGAGGCTCACAGTTCGCATTAATCCATTCATCCAGGAGCCGCAAAGATGTATTAGGACTTGAGGCAGCATTACTGGTGGAGGAGGAAAAAGGACATAGTGGAGTATGTAGCTCAGTGTATAAATTGCCAGCAAGTGAAGTATGAGCATCAGCGCTCAGGTGGGTTGCTTCAGAAGTTAGAGATTTCGGAGAGAAAAATGGGAGCGGATCACTATGGATTTCGTTGTTGGACTCCCACGGACTCAGCGGAGGTTTGATGCAGCATGGGTGATTGTGGATAGTTAACCAAGTCAGCTCATTTCATCCATGTGATGACTACCTATTCTTTCGAGAAGCTGGCTCGAATTTATATCCACAATATTGTCAGGATTCATGGCGTACTAGTATCTATCATCTCTGATCGGGGTACTCAGTTTACATCACAGTTCTAGAGGTCCATACAACATAAGTTGGGTACTCGAGTGGAGCTGAGCACAGAATTTCACCCTCAGGCGGACGGACAGTCCGAGCGCACTATTAAGATATTAGAGGATATGCTTTGTGCGTGTGTGATGGAGTTTGGAGGTTCGTGGGATCAGTTCTTGCCACTTGCGGAGTTTTCCTACAAACAACAGGTATCAGTCGAGCATCCAGATGGCACCGTATGAGGCTCTGTATGGTAGGCGATATCGGTGTCCAGTAGGTTGGTTCGATGCGGGCTATTTTGGACAGGCAGGTTCGAAAGTGGCTATTTAGGACAAGCAGGTTCGAAAGTGGCTATTTTGGACAGGTAGGTTTGAAAGATGAGGTCAAAGAACATTACTTCCGTGAAGGTTAAGTGGAGGGGTCAGCCAGTCGAGGAGGTGACTTGGGAGACCGAGCATGATATGCGCAGGAGTTATCCTCATCTTTTTACCACTTCAAGTATGTCTTTGTACTCATTCGAGGGCAAACAAATGTTTTAAGAGGGGGAGGATGTAACGACTCGGCCAGTCGTTTTGAGAGTTATAGCCCCGATCCCCTTTTTAATGCGTTCCCTGTATATTTTTCTGCTTATGTGACTTGTCGGGAGGTCCTTGTTGTGGTTTCAGAGTGTTTTTGGGACACTAAGTCCCTAAAACGGAAGCTTAAGTCGTATGATTTTGATCGTCGTCAGAACTGTGTGAAGACGACTCCGGATTCGTCGGTTCTGTTAGTTTAGTTGGGTGATTTTGGACTTAGGGGCGTGTCCGGATAGTGTTTTGGAGTTCTGTAGCTTTTTAGGCTTGAAATTGCGAAAGTCAAATTTTTGGAGAGTTTTGGCCGGAAGTGAACTTTTTGATATTAGGGTCGGATTTCGATTCCGGAAGTGGAGTATGTACGCAATGATGAATATGAATTGTGCGCAAAACTTGGGGTCAATCAGACGTGGTTTGATAGGTTTCGGCATCGATTGTAGAAATTTGAAGTTTCAAGTTTATTAAGTTTGATTCGGAGGGTGATTCGTGTTTTTAGTGTTGTTTGATGTGATTCGAGGGCTCAACTAAGTTCGGATGATGTTTTAGGACTTGTTGGTATGTTTGGTTGAGTTCCCAGAGGCCTTAGGTTGATTTCGGGTGGTTAACGGATCATTTGGAATTGTGTTGGAAGGGCTGAAGCTTTGTTGCACCTGGTGAAGCAGGTGCGGCACTGCAGAAGCGATTATGGGGCTGCCCAGCTGGGACCTGATCGGGTCCAAGGCTACACTACTATTGAGTATTGAGGGTGGTCGGTGCAGTTTTAACCCAATTAGGTCGGGATTGAATCCACAGGGAGTTAATTTGTTTGGAATTAGGTTTATATCTAAGCTAGATGCGGGTTTTGTTTCTAATTACACTTCCAAACATTTGGGTTTGATTCTACTTCTAAATTTACTTTATTGTATGGAATAATTTAAACTAAGTACAATATTTTTGTTGTTAGTTTTCAAGTTTTAAAAGAGACTAGGGTAGTGACTTCTACCTAGGTGGATATCTAACGGGTACCAAGAATCTAGGGCAAGCTTGATTAGTTGGGATCGTAATATAGCTATCACACCCGGATACTCACTCTATACCTCTCGATAGTTTGAGTGATTTTGCCCAATTTGGCTTTCTCAAGTCCACATGGGTATTCATGCAATTCAAGTGATATTAGCTCAAGTCGGGTATTACTATCTTTAGGTTTAACCCTTTAATTGGGGTTATCCATTTCTTGATTTCACCCAAACTCCTTGTTAGCCTAGTTTTCCTAAACTTAGTCCCTCTTTCTCAAGTAGAGACTAAGTCATAAAGGCATGAATCAATGTTTGCAACCACTAATTCTATAATTCTAGCAAGAACTAGGCTAAATATCACTAACACATACACATTCAAGCCCTAAAATTCAACACCCATTAAATACCCACACTAGGTTTGGGTCACAACTCTAGCTATGGGTCTAACTACTCATGGAAATAACAGAAATTGAAGATGAAAAGAAAATAAATTCCATAATACTAGATTAAGAGATGAAAATCTAGTGTTAAAAGATGAATCTAATACAAAATTTCCCAAAACGAAATGTTCAGCCGTCTCAGGTGCTCCTACAATATATAACATAACCTAAAAATGACAAAAAGTTCTATTTATACTAAGCTATACTTTTTTGACAAAAATACCCCTGCGGAGGTTGTGTGGCCGCATAATTCTGAGCGCGACCGCATTTTTGCTTTTGTGGCTGTGTAATTCTGATCGCAGTCCGTGTTATTCAATTTTGGATCTGGGTTGAGCTGAGTTTCGAGGACCGCATAATTTCAATCGCGGCCGCTCAAGGGACTTTCGCGGTTGTTCTAGCGCGGATCGCGTTTCTCTCGTTTGCTCAAATAATCAGCTCTCTGAATCTCAATCGTTGCGGTCTGCGTAATTACAATCGCAGCCGCACATGGACTTTCGCGGGCCCACATATCTGGTGCGGACCGTGCTCAACATTTTGCCTTAAAATGTAACTCTCTGAACCTCCCTTTTGCGGTCCGCGTAAATGTGATCACGGCCATATCATGGCTATCGCGGCCGCACAATATTTGTGCGGTCCGCGCTCCAGCTCTTTTTGTCCAGACTTGGTATTTGTTCAAGTTTTGACTCATTTGTGAGTTGATTATGGTTCCTTTGGCTCATTTTGAACAATTCCTGCAAGCAAGAATATTTCATTAATTTTCGGGAATACCTTCAAGCATTTTTGGCCTAAAACACAAGTAAAAGAGAGCAAATAATAGGTTAAAATCCCTACTTATCAGGACCGCAGGTGCGGCTAGAGTTTCGTAGAAGCAGATTCGCAGGAGCGGTAGAGGAGCGCAGAAGCGGGCGCGCAGAAGCGAACTTTGAGAACTTAAGTGAAGTCCTCACCTGCGAGGACTTTTCCGCGGGTGCGGAACCGCTGAGGCGGTGGATTCCTTGCAGAAGCGAGATTGCTGGGCAAAAAAAGGGAATTTTGAGGGTTTGATTCCCATTTCAATTGTGGGACTTTGAGAGCTCGGTGTGAGGCGGTTTTTCGAGGTTTCTTCAAGAAGATTGTTGGGGTAAGTGACTCTAACTTGTCACGACCCCAAAACCACCCTGGTCGTGATGGCGTCTATCGCGATACTAGGCTAGCTAAATTTCTACTCATAGCATAAAAGAATATTTCATTTAATTCATTTACTAATCTGATATTTTATGAAAACTGTCGTTTAAACATTTTAGAACAAGCAAGGATATGTAAAACATTAAACACAACCCAAAATCCCTGAGTCACTAGTCATGAGCAACTAAAGGAAAGATACAAGTCTGGGAAAAATAAATGCTATAAAAGTAGGAAGGAGAAAGGCAAGGTTGCGGATGCCATGCAGCTACCTCGCGAATATCCGGAAAACTCTGAAACAGGAAAGACCAACTCTCACTGGGATGCCCTGGCACCTGAATCTGCACACAAGGTGCACGGAGTAATGTGAGTACGCCAACTCAGTAAGTAATAAATGTAAATAATGTCTGAGCAGTAAGAAACACATAAATACACGTCATAAATTCACAGTAAGTACAACCTTTATTTCCAACAGTATATATGTCAAATCATCATGCTTAAAAATCGATTTCAGTAAAATCATTTGAGAATATTTTTCTAACAGTTTCAACAGAAATTCAAGAAGTTTAGAGTAAAAGTGATGAAAATCATAAATATCCTCTCGGGCAATGTCACGACCCAAATTTCCACCCTTAGGAATCGTGATGGCGCCTAAAACCACACTTGCTAGGCAAGCCAATGTTAGAGTTTGATTAGCTATTTTCCTTTGATTATCCATTTAAACATAATAAAATAAATTTAAAGTAAACTTAATCTAATGGTTTCCAAAGAATAACTCCAAATATAAAATAATAAAAAAATATATAAATCGAACCACGAACTAATTATATAAATAACTCTAAGACTACCCCAGGGTCTGGTGTCACAATTCACGAACTACTAAAGAATACTACAAATAATGGGCTGAAAGAATAACTGTTTTGAGAAAATATAAAACATACTCTACGAACTAAGAGAAGACTCTCAGGATCTGCGAACGCCGGCAAATATACCTCGTGTCTCCGGATAATGGATAGCCGCTACTAAAATCTCTACTGCTGGCCGGTACCTGGATCTGCACAAAAGAGTGCAGAGTATAGTATCAGTACAACCGACCCCATGTACTGAGTAAGTGCCGAGCCTAACCTAGACGAAGTAGTGACGAGGCTACGGCGGGGAAATTATAACTTAACCTGTAGCAACATATATAATAATAAAGCAATAAAACAATTCTACACAAATAAGAAAGATAAACAGCAACATAAATAGAATAACTCAGTCGCCTATTCCAGGCCTCAGCTATAATCAAGATCTCACATAAATTTCCAAACATTACTTTAAAATAACCGTATGTGCATAATATGAGAAACAGTAGAGTAAAACCGTAATTTTTTCAAATTATTGTGATTAAAATCAGTAACACACAAATATCCTCCCTTATCACTGTCTTGTTGCGGCGTGCAACCCGATCCCACCTATTCACCCTTATCACTATCATTTATCTTCTATGTCCACCCTCATCACTATCATTTACCTCACTTGTCCACCCTTATCACTATCTTGTTATCCACCTTTATCACTATCAATTTATTTATTTATCAAAAACTTTCATAATTCAGGCCAAGCTTTTCACAATACTTTTATCTCAATAATTTTAAACAGAAAACTGTACTTCTCATAAACTCATCAATATTATCACAAAAAAATGGAACCAACATGAATACATTTATATCTCATAAAACAATGTCAACCCACTCAATCTTTATGTACCACAATAAAACCAAGGAAAACACTAATACTTTTCCCAAAAATAATTGCAACTAGACTTAACAATAAATTAACAAGCCAAGTAATCATAGAAACCACAATGGATATGAACAATTAAAACATGAGTAATTTAATTGGAAACGGGGAAGGGATCATATAAGTAGACAATTTGGTGGTGCGTAGATACTCGTCACCTCACCTATACACCACACCCATGCAATTTCACATAACAATTAAGTTGGGGATTCATATTCCCTCAAGTCAAGTTAAACCAAGCACTTACCTCAATTTCGCAGGCCACTCACTGTTCAATTATAGCTTTCCTCTTGAATTCACCTCCAATACACTCGAATCTAACCATAATTAACTTAATATAATTAATTAATTCTAAAGGAACTAACTTTACTGAAAATTATAATTTTTCCTAAGTTTTCTCAAAAAAAGTTAAAACCCGACCCCGGGCCCGCTTGGTCTAAACTCGGGGTTCGGACCAAATTACGTTTACTCATTCATCTACGAGCCCGAATATACAATTAGTTTCGAAACCCGACCTCAATTCGAGGTAAAGATTCGATTTTTACAAAATTTCCTAATTCTACCCAAACCCTCAATTTTTACCATGAAAATTCTTAGTTTTTTATTTAAAAGTGATGAAAAACATTGGGTAATTGAAAGAGTAAAGTTTAGAATTGATTACCAACAACTTGGAGATGAACTTTGATGAAGAAATTCGTCCTTAGGGTTGTGGGGTTCAAAAATTAAAAAGAAAAGGGTTATGTCCGTGTTTAAAAGGGTATTTATATACCTGGACAGGCCTTATTGGCCATGGCGATCGCGTAGGANTGCGTTCGCACAATGTATTTGGGCTCCCATCCCCCAGGCCCAATTTACCTTGTGCGTTCGCATAGCCCAGCATGCGTTCGCATAAGGTCAAGCCCAGGTGACCTCCGCGTTCGAATGTGTGGCAATGCGTTCGCATAGAACAAGAAAATGCCCAGCTCAAATTTTACTCTACGCGTTTGTGATTGGAGCCACGCGAACGCGATGAACAAATAGTTTCACATCAGATAACAGCAAAACAACAGAATTTTGCAAGTGTATAACACCCGTGGCCTATCCGAAACTCACCCGAACCCTCGGGGCTCTAAACAAAACATGCACGCAAGTATAAAAATATCATACGGACTTGCTCGTGCGATCAAACCATGAAAATAACATGTAAAACTATGAATTAAACCTCAAAACTCATTATTTTTCTCAAGACCACTTAAAGTTCATTATTTCTCAACCGGACGTCCAAATCACGTCAAATAAACTCTGTTTTTCACCAAATTTCACGGTTAACATTTAAATACTATAACAAATTTTAACCGGGCTCCGGAACCAAAATACGGGCCCGATACCAATGGTTTCAAACATTAATTCTTTTCTTTATTTCATTAATATTTCAGCAAAATAATTTCTTTCAAAAATTGATTTCTAAGGCTTGGGACCTCGGATATCATTTCCGGGCATACACCCAAGTCCCAAATTTTACTGCTCAAAATGTTGACCAAAGTCAACTGTAATCAAATTTTAACTCTAGAAATTACTATTTCTCCTATTTTCACATAAAAGCTTTTCGGTTTCACGCCCGGACTGGGCACGCAAATTGAGGTCTTTAAAATACATCTTTTTATGGATAATAATCCTAGAATGGAGTCTAAATTCATAAATTGACCCTTGGGTCATCACAGGCAAAAACACGTATCACAAACCACCTCTCAAGCGTAACATCACTCAGAATCAGCCCTCGGGCATACCTCATAATCACTCATAATCAGCCCCTCGGGCAACCTCACAGCCAATCATGCATCCCAATCACTCGTCAATCGTCATTTGTCACTCGACACTCGCACTCAGTAGGTACCTGCGCTCACTGGGGGTGTACAGACTCTGGAGGGGCTCCTTCAGCCCAAGCGCTATAACAAGCCATCTCGTGGCATAATCAGTCAGGCCCTCGACCTCTCATATATCATACATCAATACAACATGTTGCGGTGCACAGCCCGATCCCAAGATATCCTCACAACACAGGCCCTCTGCCTCACTCAGTCAGAAACCTCTCAAGCCACTCGGGCTATCAGTAAAATAGGGTTCTCAGTCCCAAATTATCATTTTATGCAACAAAACGGAGTAGTAAGACTGAGTTATGAAATGAGTAAAATATGGCATGACTGAGTGCAAATTTTAAAACATAATAGTGAGGAAATAATAGTAAAAAGCCCCTAAGGGTCCAAACAACTTGGCACGAGGCCCAAATATGGCATTTATCCCAAAACATAGTAATACTTTCCAGAAACACAAAATATCATATAATTTCCAGTCAAATACGCAACTTAGTAGTTGCTACCGGATGGACCAAGTCACAATCCCCAACGGTGCATGCCACACGCTCGTCATCTAGCATGTGCACCACTAGAAAATAGTGAAACGATGTGAAATCTGGGGTTTCATACCCTTAGGACAAGATTTACAATAATTACTTACCTCAATCCGAACGAGAATCTACTCCGCGATGCCCTTGCCGCTCGATTCGGTCTCAAATCGCCTCGAATCTATCCAAAATCAGAATCATATCGTCAATATACGCTAAAGTAACAAAACTCACGCGAAAATAATCAAATTACACCAAAAATTCCGAAATTGGCCAAACCAGGCCCACGTCTCGGAATTCGATAAAAATTGCAAAACCAGAATCCTTACCCTCTCACGAGTATATACATACCAAATTCATCAAAAACTAAATTCGTTTGACCCCTCAATCACCCAATTCTTAGTCTCAAGTTTCAAACCCTAATCCCCCAAATTTTCACCCTTAAACTCCACAAATTTCATGCTTAATCGGTCAAAATCTACCATAGAATCAAGTTTTAGGTTCAAGTAGCTTACCTCCACGAAGTACCCCTTGAATCCCTCTTCAAATTGCTCCCAAAAGCTCCAAACCCGTACGAAAATGATGAATAATGGCTAAAAATTCGCGAGGGTAAGAATTTATATGATCTTCCCCAGGGGTTCCGCATCTTCGGTCCCGCATTTGCGACCAAATGTCCGCATCTGCGGACTTCACTTAAGCTCCCAAGGTTGCACCTGCGATCGATCTTCCGCACTTGCGGGCCCCCAGGTGCGACTCTCATTCCGCTTCTGCGATAGACCCCAAGCCTGCCAAACTCCGCACCTGCGACATCAAAACCGCACCTGCGATAACCCTTATGCAGGTGCGAAAAACCAAAAGCAGCAGCAACACCAGCAGATTTCCAAAGTTCTAACTCCCCGATGGCCATCTGAAATCATCTTGAGCCCCTCGGTGCTTCAACCATATATACCAACACCTCATATAACATCATCTGAACTTAGTCGAACCCTCGGAACACTCAAAACAACATCAAAACACCAAATCAACTCAAAATTCAAGCCTAAGGATTTCTAAATTTCTGAAATTCGTCAACGATGTCGAACCCAACCAAACCACGTCCGAATGACCTGAAATTTTTCAGACACATCACAAAACGACACTATGAACCTATTCCAACTTCTGAAATTCCATTACAACCACGATAGCTAATTTTCCACTGCCGATCGGAAATCGCCAAAAATCTAATTTTGCCAATTCAAGCCTAATTCTACCACGGACCTCCGAATAACATTCTGAACACGCTCCTAAGTCCCAAATCACCTAACAAATCTATCCGAACCATAAAAACCCAATTCCGAGATCATTTACCTATAAGTCAACTTCCAGTTGACTTTTCCAACTAAATAACTAGCTTAAGAGACTAAGTGTCTCATTTCTCTCCACAATCACTCCGAACCCGAGCCAACCAACCCAACACAACATAAAAGAGCCTAACCACACGTAATGAAGAATAAATGGGGGAAATGGGGCTAAAACTCTCGGAATGACCGAGCGGGTTGTTACATAACCTGGATTGATTTTGGCTAGATTTAGGCCCTTCGGAGTTGGATATTCGTGGGAAAATCATTGCTACCGATTGATTGAGTTGTGTTCGAGGTAAGTGGATTGCCTAACCTTGTGTGGGGAAAACCTCTTAGGAATTGGTACTAATATGATATGTAAGCATCGTATATGCGAGTTGACGAGTGTGTACACGGACTATTTGTTGCAAAACCTGATTTTTACTTAGAAATTACCTATTTTAATCTAAATTGAGTATACAAGCATGTGTAGTTATCCTGTTAGCCTAGAATAGCATTTCTACATGTCTTAATTTCTTATCTGAACTCTTTGTAGCATGCTTAGTGGATTCTTGCTTCTTTTCTTGACTTGTACTTAGTTTAAACTGTAGATTTTCTTGTTGTAACAGTTACCTTCATTGTTTGAGCTGCTTACTTACTTTGGGAATACGGGACGGTATCCCGGGAGATCCCCCTGCACATTTACTTTTGAGACTACGAAGCAGTACCTTGGGCGTTCTCCCTGCATATTTATTTTGGGAATACGAGACGGTGTCTCAGGAGTTTCCTACCTTTTTTTTTGACCTGTGGGGCTGACCTAACCTCATCACTACTCGACCTAGGTTAGGCTTGGCACTTACTGGGTACCATTATGGTTTACTCATGCTACTCTTCTGCACATATTTTCGTGTACAGATCCAGGTATATGATTCCAGCCTCGCTATTAGTTGTGCACCTGCTACTATTATGGAATCTTCGAGGTACATCTGTCGCGTCCGCAGACCTAGGAGTCCCCATATATATCTTTGTGTAGTTCTTCCCCTTATACTTCTAAATACTGATGTATAGAACAGTTAGTAAATTCTTAGAAGCTTGTGACTTATGATGTTCCGGATTTTGGGAAAACTTTGTATGTATTTTTGAGAGTTATTATTTTATATACCGACAGGCATTTGAATCAATTATTTTATTATTATTTTTGTTAGTGGTTTAGATTTATGTTTTTATTTTTGTTGTTATTCTGTTAATGTTAGGCTTACCCAGTCGTAGAGACTAGGTGTCATCGCGGCCTCTCACGGAGGGAAGATTGGGTCTTGGAATGCACCATTAATTAAAATATCATAATACCCAATTCATTCTCATAGTGTAAGGTTTAAGAAGGATATGTATATGCAAACTTTACCCTATCTTATGGAGGTATTTGATAGATCCTCAACCCGAGTAAAATATTTCTCAGCGGTGCACCATCAATCACAATTTATTAAAAGCAAAGACAAATAATTCAATCCATAATTTAGTTTACACATATCTATCTGTAATATATTAAAAGCACAAAGTCCCTTAGTGAAATATCGTTGGCTTTGTTTTACCCTTTAAAAATAGAGGTTACACTATGTAATATAGTCATTTAATTATTTCCCTAATATTTAGCACTTTTAGATCAACTAGGGTATTTCTTATTAATGTTTTCCTTATTTAAACTACTAAATAAGAAATCCTAATATCTAGGACATCAAAATAAATCAAATTAAACAGATTGTTTATAGATTTTTTTGAATTAGGAAAAACATTAACAATAATTTTTATAAGATATTCATATTGTTCTTTGAAGAGTTTCATTTACAAGATTTCATCCTTTATTCAGCCAACTAAATGGGATAACATTCCTACTTTTACAAAGTTATCTAATTTGTTTTTATTTATAATTTTATTATATTATTTAATACTATTTAATTTATGTAATCTTTTAAAAATTATTCTTTATTAACATGGAAAAGACGGACAAAAATCATACCCTAAAACTAGTTAATTAAATGACGCAATAACAAGTTTCGAGATTAGAATTTACCTCTTGATGGAAAAGAACTAAAAATGACTTCTTCTTTTTTTGTAGGTGTCTTCTTCCCAAGGTTGAAAGTTTGAAACTATGAAGACAAATATGAATTCTGTATCTAAACTCTAGGTTTTCTTTTCTTTTATTTATTTCTTTATTTCGTTTATTCCTTCTTCTTTGATGCCCCCTCTGAAACTTCGAAGAGTTGAATTGATGGCAGCCTTCATTGTGATTGTTACACAATTAGCTGATCAAATTCATTATTTATTTTTTGTAATCGGTGTACATAGATTATATATATATATATATATATATATATATATGTATGACAGTGGCGGATCCAGGATTTATAGGTTGTGGGTGCTTCACTGATTTTAGTGTAAATTTTAAATGGTCAAACATGATCATAGTGGATGCTCATAGTCAATTATTGAAATTTTTTAGGTATTATCTATGAATATGTACATAATTTGGCCAAAGTCAATGGGTGCTTCAGCACCCCTATCTTCAAAGGTAGATCCGCCGATGATGTATGTATGTACCAGCTATTTTTAGTTTAAAAGATTAGGGAGCGGTTATTTGGATTAGGAATTTTAACCTACCTAGTCTACATATGAAACTTATTTATCCTCTCTAATCAAGTTTTAACTTAATCACATGGTTATATACAATTTACCAATTATATACAAATTAGTTTCAAATGAGTATTCCTTGATCGTAACCTTTTATTTTAGTAAATCCCGAAAAATCCTCACAATTCCTTACTTACCCGGACAAAACCAATCTTTCTAAAGGATTTTTATCTTTCTCTCTTTGAAATCAACCCTCTTTCTACATTGATTCTACAAGATTTTTTCTTCTAAAGCTCATAATTTTATGATGTTTTATACGTCAATACCACACAAGAGAGGAGGGGATGATTTGTGTGGTGTCCAATTTTCGAGCGCAGTCTTTATAGAAGAACCAGATTCTTCTTGGTGTTCCAACTTCTACAGATTGCGAAAAAGTAATTGTAGAATTTAAAGAACACATCATTTTTTACGTGAAAAATACCTGGCTCAAAGGGTGAAAAAAACACGACCTACTTCCCAGTAGGATTTTTCCAAACTCTTCACTATATCACTGAGCCAAACAGCATTTACAAAATTAACTTTTTTGTAAACCTACGGACTAACTCTAATCCCTTTGTGGCAAACTAGCCTCTAGCTATTTGCGACAAACTTCAAGTTAACTCTAACTTGAACAGTATGTACCTATTACAATTACTTCTAGATTAAGCTAAAAGATACAATATGTAATCACCTACTAGAAACAACTAAATTCAAAAGACAACAGATGGAACTGGTTCTTCTAGCTGGTTCAAGTAGCTTTTGTGTCGCACAAGGATTCTGCTTGCAAAATTTCTTTGGTAATTTTGCTTTCAGTTCTTGTTTCACTTCTATGTTTGTGCGTTAATTCTTCAGCATGAATTCTTTAACATTTTATAGAGTCAGTAGTTGAGACGTTGTTGTTCAGTTCTAATGCAACTCTTCCTTGGTGGAAGAGGTTATGTTTATCTCAACTTTCTTGATCTTGATTCTGTCCTACCTGAAATCGAACTCCATCTTCTTATCAATTTGCAGCCTTTTCGCTTAGGAGATAACCTCTTATCAATTTGCAACCTTTCACTTAATAGATAATGTTTATCTCCTGTACATGGATGCTTCTCGTGCCAATGGGTCTGTTTGACTATGTTTTCCCTGATGGACCTGGTTCAACTGGGTTGGCATTTGTTAATCTTCAAAATCATGCAGTAACTTGATTCAACAAATTCCCCCATTTTGATTATGAAAAACTATGTGCTTAACCTTGTACATACTTCAATCTAGCATAGATATTTTTTTTATAGATTTAAGCATTCATCATAGAGAGACCAAGTTCATTAGGTTATAAATATCACAAAAATCTTTGGAATTTTGAAAAGCACATATCTACCCCCTTTTGGCATCATCGAAAAGTTGCAAATGATAAACTTACCAGAAGTTTTAATAATTACTCATGGTCATTGAGGCAACTGCAGATGCAAATCATGAATTAATCATCAAAGGAAACCAATCAAATATAAGTTATTTAAGAAACTGAGACAAAATCAATAACCAAACAGCAAAATTTATTTATTAGATAGCAGATCAGGCACCATACACAAAAAGAATTAAAAACAGTCGCAACCATGAGCAAAATAGAAAACAAAAAGCAGAACAGAATTTAGACAATCCCAAACTGGGTCATAGAGGGTTTTTTTTGGAGGCACTGGACTCCTAAGGCTGGGAAGGGGCAGAGGAGGTTGTGGTCTTGGCTTGAATAAGGGAGAGCATTTGATGAAAAACACCCTCATTCTTCTCCTTTTCTTTGGCTAATTCAGCTTTGAGAGCATCCCGCTTAGCTTCAACCTCAATAAGGCGAGATTTCAAAAGAAGGATCTCCGCATCCTTGATCTCACCTTCCTGCACAAGCGTCCTGACCTTGCTATTAACAGGCAGTTTCCTGGATGAACCAAGTTCATCCTTAGAAATATTAACAATGTAGTCAGAGGTCAGCAGCGTATTCTTCCCAAAGTAGTCCTTAGCAATAGCCATTTCAGCTTTCTTCACTGGAACCTTGAAGTGAGCAAGCACAACAGTCAGGATAAACCCATAAGGTATAGCATGTGCCTTGGATCCATTCATAACCCTGTCCAAGAGCTGGATGATGAAGGCAGGCCAATTGATCTGTTTACCCATGTACAAGCACTCCATGAGCGTGAGATCCATGTAGCTAGCAATGTGCCTTCGCTCTTGCCTAGGCAGCAGAAATTTTATCACAAACTCGAAGAACAATTTGTGCTGAGGCCTCATCTCACTCATAAACACTGCCCTAGGCTCAAGTTCTTGCTCATTCTCACAGAAAAACCTGGTGATTTGAAGAGCTGAGGGCAAACCATCCAGATTTGGCCATCTTTGCCTAGTATAATCATCATAACCCTCAGAAGGGATATGCAGCACTTCCCCCAACTCTTTTGCATCAGACGAAATCGCAACCTCTTGAACCTTCAAGGATACCCTTCCATCTTTGACAAATGAGTTGGCCATAAATTCAACCAACTCATTCCTAGCCAGTCTTCCCTCAAGGTGAAGAACCATGTCCTTCCACCCTTGCACTTCCAAGGTATCCATCAGTAAAAATCATCCCTGACTCCTCAAGGTCTCGAAACAGCTTCCCCTTCAAGATAGTACGCTTTCCAAACATTGTGAGTTTGTCAGTCTCCTCACCAGACACCTCCACTTCTTCTCCACTCCATTCCTCATCTTCAACAATCTATACTTTCTTTGACTCAGACCTGGTTCTCTTTGCAATTGCTGAGGGTGTGGTAGACACAGATGCTGACTTCTTGGAAGAAGCCTTAGCTTTCTTGGGTTTTGGTGTCTCAACCTCAACTGGTGCTGGTTGCTCCTCCTGACGGACCAGGTCCATCTCATCGTCATCAACATGAACTGCCTCAACAGGCTCTCCAACTTTTGCCTTTCCCTTGGCAGACTTCTTCTTATTGCTCTCTCTCAGAGCTTTTTCCAATTCTTCTTCTCCTTTCCTAATGGTGCTTCTAGTACCAAGACTTTTTGGGGCAGGAGCATCAGCAGATGATGAAGATTTACTCTTCTTGGTTAGAACTGGGGTATTAGCTTTCTTCGATTTTAGATTTCTCTTCTTTTTGGTATTGTAGGACTCACCCAACTTTTTCATCAACTCAGCCAACATTTCCTCAATAGATGAACCGGGTTCATCTACTGCTTGTTGTAGGCTTTCCAGACCCGCTGCTGCTTCCCCAGAATTGCTTCCCCCTAAAACTTTGACTCCTTCCTCAACAATCACAGGAGCGGGGCCACCAATAGCCAGAGTGGCACCTTCCTTCCCAGATCCCCTTTCTTAACTCCCTTCTCCCTCTCTCTCAATGTTTATATTTTTCCCAATTTTTCTTCGCCTATCCGGTACCTCTACATCCACTATCGACCCAATCAAGATAAACCTGTTTTCAGCCATTTCAGTTGCAGACCCAACTTCAAGATTTCCCTTTTCAGTGTCAGACCCGGTGCTTCATCCTCATTTTCAGATTTGAAGGACTCACTGAAAGATTCAGAATCTTGGACCTTGCTGGCTTGAAGTATATCATGTAATTTTCTGGCATGAGAACCAGAGGTAACTGTCTTCCTGGCCAACATCTTTACTCTACGTTTTTTGGGGGCTGGAGTGGGGCTAGGTGTAACGGTTGGGACTGATTTGGGTGAAGGAATGGGTTCAGGTATAGGTTCATGAACTGGAGGGTTTTGGGGGGTCGAATACCTGGTTGGAGAATGTGAGTTGTGTATCGATGGAGAATTGGAACCAGTGTCGTCAAGACCGACCCTGTAATCAGGCGTGGTTGATGAAGATGAAGCAGGGGGTGGTGAATAAGACATTGTTATGAAGATTTGGGGAGAGAAGAATGTTGATCACTTTGGTATGAGAGAAATGATGAACTTGGTTTGACGGTTATGCTTTTGAAGAGGGGAGGTAATGATGGATTTTTAAATATGTGGTTATTAATTGTACAACGAGCATAATTCTTGGTCAAGTGGGAGACTAATCACTGCAGGAGTGTCAGTGTTTAGACGGTTATGAATCCCTAAATCTAGGCTAATTAAGGTTCGATATGACTCTTTGAAACGGGTTCATTTTGGGATAAATACTAATAATTTTAAATGAACCAAATATAGATAGAGTCATGCTCATGTGTGACTATAATTATTTGAATAAGTGTATGGTGATGAGCACGTACCTTGTCAGTCAGATGAACCAGCAGCGATGAACCAGGTTCATCGTGTTAGTCTTTAATTTGCCTCAATTTACAAAGATAGAAAAATATCATTAGTAGCCAGAGAATCATATCAATACATGGCAAAAGAGTATGGAAGTAAAGTCATGATACTGAGCAATGATTAGTCTGGTTAGCTACCTATTTTAGTGTTTCTAGCCAAAAAAATCCATTTTTGTTTTTCAATTAGGTGATCTTAATCATCCCTAATTCTAGCTTGTTTATCTCAAAATGCTCCCTAATTAGTGCCTTAGTGAAGATATCTGCAATTTATTTGTCAGTAGCACAGAATTCGATTAAGATCATTCCTTTTTCATAGTTATCTCTTAGGAAATGGTGTCTGACATATATGTGCTTGGTTCTCTTATGGTGAACCGGGTTCTTCTTCATGCTAATTGCACTAGTGTTTTCACAGAAAATAGGAATGCATCCAACCTGTATACCAAAATCCATGAGTTATTGCTTGATCCATAGCAACTGAGCACAGCATGAGGCTGCAGCCACATATTCAGCCTCATCAGTAGACAAGGCTACTGAGTTTTGTTTCTTGGTGGCCCAAGACACAAGGCAAGAGCCCAAAAAGTGAGCCATGCCTGATGTACTTTTCATGTCAACAAGGAAACCTGTATAATTTGCATCAGCATATCCTGCAAGGTCGAAATTACTACCTTTAGGATACCAAAGACATAAATCAGTAGTGCCTTTCAGATATCTCAGAATTCTCTTCACTGCAGTTATATGGGACTCCTTTGGATTTTCCTGAAACCTAGCACACAGTCCTACACTGAATACAATATCAGGTCTGCTGATAGTGAGATATAATAAAGAACCAATCATCTCTCTGTATAGCTTTTGATCAACGGATGAACCAGGTTCATCCACATCTAATTTTGTAGCCGTGGCTATGGGGGTTTCAATTTCTTTTGAGTCTTCCATTTTAAATCTTTTGACTAATTCTTTCACATATTTCTGTTGATGGATCATTGTTCCATTTGAGTTTTTCTTGATTTTCAAGCCTAAAAAGAAGTTTAGCTCACCCATCATACTCATCTCAAAGTCACTCCCCATAAGTTTAGCAAATTCCTTACTTAATTTGTCAGAGGTTTCCCCAAATATGATATCATCCACATATATTTGCACAACCAGGAGATCCTTACCTTTTTCTTTTAAGAACAAGGTACTGTCAATTTTACCTCGTTTGTGTCCATGTTCTAGCAGGAATTTCGATAGCCGCTCATACCATGATCTTGGTGCTTGTTTGAGTCCATACAAGGCCTTGTCAAGTTTGTATAAATGGTCAGGTGTCTCCTTGCTTTCAAAACCTGGAGGCTGTTTGAGAAATACTTCTTCCTTTAGATAGTCATTGAGGAAAGAACTCTTTACATCCATCTGATGGAGAGTGAATTCCATGTATGCAGCAAATATTATAAGAAGTCTGATTGCCTCCAGTCTTGCCATAGGAGCAAAGGTCTCATCATAGTCGATTCCCTCTTCTTGACTATATCCTTGGACAACCAATCTGACCTTGTTTCTTGTAATAGTTCCATCCTCATCGAGTTTGTTCCTGAAGACCCACTTTGTGCCAATCATTGATCTTTCTGGTGGTCTGGGTACCAAGTGCCATACTTGACTTCTTTCAAATTGATTCAGCTCTTCTTGCATGGCATTTACCCAGTCAGCATCCTGTAAGGCTTCAGCAATGTTCTTTGGTTCGATCAAGGATAGAAAAGCATCAAACGCACACAGATTTTTCAAGGAGGATCTTGTTTTGATTCCGGATGTCAAATATGTTATGATGTTCTCAAGAGGATGAGAGTTTTGATATCTGTGTGGTTTGAGCACAATGTTCACTTCTAGATGATCCCATGGTGTCTTGTTGTTGTGGAGCAGGATCAGGGCCAAGGTCCAGAGTGATTTGATGTTGAGTTCCCCCTATCATGTTGCTTGGGGTAGTTGGACGTGGTCCATCACCTGTTCCATCTTCCATAATTGCTTCAATTTGTTCACTGCTTCTGACCAGTCCAAGCTCCTCATCTTCGGGTTCCTGTCTCTCAGAGAGAGTGTTAGTTTCATCAAAAACAACATGCACACTCTCCTCTACACACATAGTTCTTTTGTTATATACTTTATAAGCTTTTTCATATGATGAATATCCCAATAATACTCCCTCATCACTTCTGGGATCAAATTTACCTAGGGAATCTTTGCCATTGTTGTGCACAAAGAACTTGCATCCAAAAGCCCTAAGGTGGGATATGTTGGGCTTTCTCCCTTTGAGTAATTCATAAGGAGATTTCTCTACCAGTGGTCTGGTCATGCATCTATTTATTATGTAGCATGCAGTGTTTATTGCTTCTGCCCAGAAGCTATGGGGTAATCTGCTAGAAAGAAGCATGGTTCTAGCCATATCTTCAAGAGTTTTGTTCTTTCTTTCAACAACCCCATTTTTCTGTGGGGTTCTAGGGGCAGAAAATTTGTGATTTATACCATGTTCATCACAGAATTCAGCAAACTTTGCATTCTCAAATTCAGTACCATGATCAGATCTAATTGATGCTAGTTGATTTCCTAACTGTTTACCCTTAGTATACATCTTATCTTTTAGTTTTCCCACATTTTCTTCTAACATGATATGATAATTATCAACAATCTTTTTACTAATTCCTAGCTTTAATTTAAAATTTTCAGATTTTAGCTCTAGAATCTTAGTTTCAAGTGGATGAACCTGGTTCATCAAGACAGTGTTTTTCTTTTCAGATTCACTTACTCTGATTTCCAGGTTCATGCATTTTGCTTTTAGCATTGCACATTCTTTAGAGAGTTGTTCTTTCTCTTTGGTTGTTTCTTCGGCATCATCCATGAAATCAAGTAGCAACTCAGAGAGTTTTTCTTTAGATAGGAACTTTATTTTGTTTTACAGATGGGATATACTTACCTCTGGTTCTTCATATGATTCCTCATCAGATTCGCCAATTGCCATGAGATTCTGTTCTTCATTCTCACCATGTTCTAATTTTTCATCAGAGCTTTCCCCCCAAGCAGCAACCATAGCTTTTGTTGTGGTTTTCTTGGGTTGGACCAATTCCTTCTTCCTGTTCCTTCTTTCAAAACTCTCCTTTTTCCATTCGACTTCCCACTGAGGACAGTTCTTGATATGGTGGTCAGTATTTCCACACTTGTAGCATCCCTCGTTGGTTGGCCTCTCTGAAGCTTTTGCTTTGTTGTAGTTTCCACCTCTAGAGATGCCCTTCTTCCTTATGAGAAAGTTTCTGAATTCTTTGGTAATCATGGCCATCTCGTCTTCCTCCAGATCTGCTCCCTAAGTGATTATCAGTGCTAGACTCATTTCCTTCTTTGGAGCATCCATTTTCATTGTCTGCCTTCTAAGTTCATAGGCAGTAAGGTTTCCAATTAGCTCGTCCAATCTGAGGGTTGCCATATTTTTGGATTCCTGGATAGCAGTGATTTTACTTTCC
Source organism: Nicotiana knightiana (assembly GCA_005239525.1). Lineage (NCBI taxonomy): Eukaryota > Viridiplantae > Streptophyta > Magnoliopsida > Solanales > Solanaceae > Nicotiana > Nicotiana knightiana. The sequence goes on along the minus strand of ML395663.1, from coordinate 69,408 downwards.
CAGGAAATTGGTAAGACCCTTGTCAGGATCTTCTCTACCCTGTCCTCTTCAAGAATGACTCTACCAAGAGACTTAATTTCATTTGTCAGAGTTGAGAACCTTGTGTACATTTCTTGGATTGTCTCTCCTTCTTTCATAATGAAGTTTTCATACTGAGAGTATAGTAGAGTACCTCTTGATCTTTTCACTTGAGGTGTTCCTTCGTGAGCTACTTGTAAGGTATCCCAGATTTCTTTGGCAGTGGTGCAACTTTGAATCCTACTATACTCGTCTGGACCTAGTCCACAAACTAGCCACTTTTTGGCCTTAGCACTTTTCTCCCATTTCTTCAGATCCTCAGTAGTGCAGTCAGCTTTAGTTTTTGGTACATCTACTCCTTCAGAAATCTTCTTCATGGTGGCTAGAGGACCATCAGTGACTATGTCCCAAAGTTCATAGTCTTCTCCAATCAAGTGATCATTCATCCTGTTCTTCCACCAGGAGTAATACTGGCCATTAAAGAGTGGTGGCCTTGCAGTTGATTGACCCTCCCAGTTTCCAGGTGGTGCACTCATTTTGATCTTTTTCAAGGTGTTAGCCTTTTCAAGGATAACCTGCTCTAATACCAATTGATGTTTTATATGTCAATACCACACAAGAGAGGGGGTGATTTGTGTGGTGTCCAATTTTCGAGCGGAACCTTTATAGAAGAACCTGGTTCTTCTTGGTGTTCCAACTTCTACAGCTTGCGAAAAAATAATTGCAGAATTTAAAGAACACAACAATTTTTACGTGGAAAACACCTGGCTCAAAAGGTGAAAAAACCACGACCTACTTCCCAGTAGGATTTTCCCAAACTCTTCACTATATCAATGAGCCAAACAACATTTACAAAATAAATGCTTTTGTAAACCTAAGGACTGACTCTAATCCCTTTGTGAAAACTAGCCTCTAGCTATTTGCGACAAACTTCAAGTTAACTCTAACTTGAACAGTGTGTACCTATTACAATTGCTTCTAGATAAAGCTGAAAGATACAATATGTAATCACCTACTACAAACAACTAGACTCAAAAGACAACAGATGGAACTGGTTCTTCTAGCTGGTTCAAGTAGCTTTTGTGTCGCACAAGGATTCTGCTTGCAAAATTGCTTTGGTAATTTTGCTTTCAGTTCTTGTTTCACTTCTGTGTTTGTGCGTTAATTCTTCAGCAGGAATGCTTCAACATTTTATAGAGTCAGTAGTTGAGACGTTGTTGTTCAGTTCTAATGCAACTTTTCCTTGGTGGAAGAGTTTGTGTTTATCTCAACTTTCTTGATCTTGATTCTGTCCTACCTGAAATCGAACTCCATCTTCTTATCAATTTGTAGCCTTTTCACTTAGGAGATAACCTCTTATCAATTTACAACCTTTTCTCTTAACAGATAATGTTTATCTCATGTGCATGAACGCTTCTCATGCCAATGGGTCTGTTTGACTATGTTTGCCCTGATGGACCTAGTTCAACTGGGTTGGCATTTGTCAATCCTCAGAACCATGCAGTGACTTGATTCAACATTTCCTAACAATGGTGAAGAAACGGATTAATTTTTTATCGATTTAAATTTTGTCATGGCTGGAGTTTGGAACTTTTCTGTGCTTCCCCTTTTCTTGTTGGTGTTCCGATGGTGGGATATCAGTAGATGTATATTAATTATTTGGCTAGATTGTTCGAATTGAAATTGTCAATCAATAAATTTTGAAGGTGTTTGACTCTCCATCATTGACAGATATTAAAAAGCTTCGAAGCATTGAATTCGAATTTGAATTTTCAAAAATATTTTTTTGTTTGGATTAAGTGTTATTGCAAACAGTTGAAAATATTCTATGGAGTTTATATCTCGATTTAAAGGTATTTGGTGAAGATTAAATTTGATTTGGCTGGATTTTCAGATTAAATTTCGAAGAAGAAGCAGAAGAACACACCACATACGAAACATATACAAAATACTTATAAAATATAGTTGTATTTAACTGGGTAAGAATGATGTATGAAAGTTGTAGATAAATTATAAATAAGTTGTATACTGTATAATTAGTTGTTAAAGTTTGTTTTAGTATGTATATTGTTGTAGATATATTAGATTTTATATTGAATTTGTATGAAATTGTTTTAATATGTGTTGTTGTACCATACATTATTCTTTTCTTAAAATAGATAATTATGACAAAAAAAAAGAAGAAGAGTTCCATTAACTATGGCTTAAAATAAGTAACACACAAACTGGAAGGAGTTTTATGACAATCTGAACTTAGTTCCCTTCAATTATGTCCTTTTCCAAGAAAAGAATCCCCTAATTTAAAGCACTAATAATAGATTGTATGTAAATTATTAGAAGAACTTGTTAAGGACGGGTAATATATAAAAATTGGACAGTTTTAGTAACTAAGTTTCAATTATTGTATAGGAAGGAAAAAATCCCTTTGGATTAATTTTTTTTCTCTTTTTTGTTTTCCTTGGGAGATAAGTGGGCCAAAAGGCCTTTTCAATCTGGGATCTGTTGGGCCAAAAACCCTTTGGATTTGGGTTATGAATTGGGGAAGTTACATGATATACCTATTTGTAAAATTCATTTTTATGATATACCTAAGTTTTGAAATTACGTGAAATATTCCAAAAATATTACATGCTATACCTCCATATATTCTAAAATATATCACAATATTCTATTTTGGAATACAATCCAAACATACGTTACCATAATATTCTAATTTGGCATACAATATTCTAGTTAAACAGATTATAATATTTTAATTTGGAATACAATATTCAAAATAAACATACTACAATATTCTAATAAGAAAAATCCAAACCTTGATTACCACAATATTCTAATGAAGATTACAATATCCAAATTAAACATACCATAATATTCTAATTTGAAATATAATATTCAAACTAAATTTATCACAATATTCTAATTTGAAAAATCTCGTGAACCTAGCTTACCATAGTTAATATTCTAATAAAGAGTACAATACCCAACCAAACATATCACATTATTCTAATGAAGAATGTAATATTTAAATAAAATATACTATAATATTCTAATTTGATATGCATTATTCAAATTAAACATCTACGATATTTTCATTTGGAATACAGTATTCAAACAGAATATATCATAATATTCTAATTTGTAATACGGTATTCAAACCAAATGCACCACAATATTTTAATTTGGAATACAATATTCTAACAAAACACATTGCAGTATTATAAGTTGTAATATAATATTCAAACCAAATATACTATAATATCCTAGTTTGGAATACAATATCCAAACCAATCATATGATAATTTTTTAATTTGAAATGCAATATTCAAACTAAATATGCTACAATATTCTATTTTGGAAAACAATATACAAACCAAATATATCACAATATTTTAATTTGGAATACACAGTATTATATTTTAGAATATAATAGGTATACATGGTAAATAAATTTATAAAACAGGTATACATAGTAAAAAAATATTTTAATTGTATATGGTGTAAACTGATGTTTTCAATGGACATACCGCGTAGATTATCCTTATGAATTAGCGGATGAATCATGGTTGTAATTAGAGTAGGAAACAATATTTAAAAAAATTACAAAATTAAACGGTCGTTTGAAATTAATTATATTTGTTAGTATGACAGTATATAATATATATATTTTTTGTATATAATACACGTGAATGGTAAAAAAACATGAATACAAATTGAGGGATTTTAACAATTGTTAGCATTTTGAATGTGATAGTTGTAGTCTAACAATCTTGGTTGCTATTATTATGATCTCTCTCTCTATATATAAGATTAGTGTGTAAATGATATATAGCGAATATAAATAGTTTTCATCCGGCGTCCAAATGTGTAACTTCTATATTCATGAAACTTTCTTTTTGGGCAAATTCAGAAAGACGGGCATGTCTTTTTTAATTAGCAACCTCTAACAGAATTCCACCGCTTACCGCTTGTTTGAATGGTTGTTACATATCGTTTCATAATATATTGTACTGTATCGTATTGTATTGTATCGTTTGATGAATACAATATTTGGATAGATTGTATCGTTTGCCGTTGTTCCATAACATCATGCACCATCAATACGAAGAATAAATTTACAATATTATATAAAAAAAAATTATGATACGAGATAAATTTATTATATAAAAAGGTAGGGTAAATGATAAAATAAAATTATTTAATAATAATGAAGGGTGAGATGAGAGAAAAAGATAAGATAACAACGCAACCATACTAAATCGGTCGAAACATTAAGTGGCATATTTCGTCGTTATATAACTACAAATTTAACGATATACAGTAAAATGTAAGTAACACCCAAAAATCACATAAAATAGTATATTTTGTCGTTATGTAACGACCAATTTACCGATATGATACAATAAAATTTAAATAATTATCAAAACAAATATCATATTTAAAGTAACAATACGATACAAAACAGTATCATCCAAACAAGCTGTTAAGAGAGAACACCCAACTTGCTTGCTTGTTGTAGTACTTCTTCAGTTTCATTTTACGTGTCTTTATTTGATCAGACAAAATTTTATAGTCTTAAATTAAATATTAGTTTGACGTACCAAATATATCGTGTGCACTTAAAAATGTCAGTCAATTCGGGAGTGTTATTAAAGGTCAAATAAGAAATTTTTAAATAGCAAAAATAATATATATTTTTTTAAAAATAGACAACAACAATAACCCAGTAAAATCTCAAAGATAAGAGGTCCGGAAAGGATAGTGTGTACTCAGACTTTATCCCTACCCGATGGAGTAAAGAGGTTATTTCCGATATACTCTCGGCTCAAGAAAACGATTTTTAAAAATAGACCAGTAAGAGAAATAAGATACATAAATTGAAAAGAGCGGCATAATGCGAAAGTTTTCAGATAATATTTGAAATACAGGAAAACACCCACTGACATTAAATTCAAAATGAGCATTAGAGGAAAAAAAATAAGGCTAGAGAAATACATATTTGGAATTGATTTTCTGATCTCTTTGCCCTAACACTTATTCTTTTCCTAATAATGGCTCAACAAGATACTTACTGAGAAATTCAAATTAAAGCGAGCGCGAAGTCAGATAATTGTGAAGAAAAATATCAATCTTTAGCGTCTTCGCGCGGCGGTTTCTCGCTGTGCATTGAAGAAAACAGCAGCAACAGGTTGGCCAAGATCATTTTCTTCAGCAAAATTTCTAGTGTTGAAGTGATCCCTTGAAGTAGGAGGGCTAACTGATTGTCTGCGTTTTTGCTTGAAAAGTACAAATACAAACCTATGGATTCCAATATTTGGCCTTGGAATCTCATAGCTAACCAATTCTCTTCCTGTTTTTAGTAAACATATTATAAATTAAGAATCAACCTAAAAATGAGTATAACTCTACAAGGAACTATTAATTAATAAATAATATTAAAAGGACAGCGCGATGCATAAGGCATCTCGCGTTCATGCAGGGTCCGGGAAGGGCAACACCCAAGAAATATGATATAGACAGTCTATCATAATAGAAACATTGGTGGTTGTTTCCACGGCTCGAAGACAATATCATATAAAGAATTATCAATTGTTCTAGCAAGTTCTCCAAATGTTTGGTATGTAAATTTCTAATAAGATTAAAAAACTCCTAGCAAATATTAGATTAAAACAAACGTACTAGCATAATTAAAACGTAATCACAACTAAATAGTATCGTCAGTATAGACCTTTGATCATCTTCATTGTGCCCTACTTTTCGCTTCGTCTATATGGATTTCAAAATTTTGAAGACTTTTCAAGACAATTTCGTTTCACGTAATTTAGGTCTATTATGTCCCTTTTTAATACCTTTACTTACCAATCACATATACAGAATGGTACCTCTGAAAATCGACGTAGGACATGATTAAAACTAAAACTTACCAAAAGTAGCATCAGTGGTACCTGGAATGTCAGTTACTATCCTGTCAAACAATCAGTAAAACACTGTCAATTTTATTTGTCAACTAAATATTCAGGTAGTATATAAGGATAGTTTCAACTAAAAATGATCTTCTCATATTTGTAGATTTGTACATATTTTTTCTCATTTTCTATTTTTTTTTTCATTGAGTTTAGGGTATATAGGCAGACCTCTCTATAAAAATATGGATATATAACAACTATTCATTATAAAAATCAAGTTTTTTGTGGAACCAATTTTCATGCTATGTTATAATATATTTTATATATAACAGCACTTCGTTATAACAACCAAGAAAATTCGGAACAAATGAAACTATTATAAAGAGTGTACCAATGGAGATGCTCTCGTAGATAAGGATCACTAGGGCCAGGAACATCAGGGTCTGTCATGACCTACATATTAAAAAAATAATAGTATAAGTTCTATGCACTGATAATGCGAAAAAATAGCAATCAAGTCACTTCAAAGGAAATTACATGTACTCTATCTAATATACTATTGACCGGAAATTTAACTAATTAATTGTAATAAGTAACATATATGTTATAACAGGTTGAAAATTCTTTTGGTTTGCCATCAGGTGTTTGGCACGTGTTTTGAGGTTTATTAATTCAAATTCGCGCTGGAAAATTTTGGGGGTTAAAGCGCTTCCTACGAAAAACGATTGTAAGCTCGAACCCGAAAAATCTTGATAATTAACTATGGACCCACGACAGCCTTTGGCAGTTATAACAGGTTAAATTAATATAACTTGTAAAGAAATAAATGGAACTTGATGATGATCTTGGAATTAAGGAAAAAATAAAGAAAAATTACCAGTGTGAAGAAGGTTCTCAAATCTCCTCCTTGAACTTCAACCTTAGGTCTAGAAGTGACAATAGAAGGAAAGAATTCATGACCATTGCACACTAATTTGTTGTTATAAGTAATTGTCATTTTCACTATAGGACTAAATGAATCAAGAACATCTCCTATTACTCTCCCAACTATTAGAGGCTGCAAACTTCTTGCCATAATATATAGAGAGAATTAGACAGAGATAGAGATAAAGAAAATATGAGACAAATTTCAAAGATCTTAAGAATGGTTTGCATTGTACATTGGATCAGAGGGCCACCTTATATATATTTATGTACTAAGTTATGTAGCTATAATGGTGAATGAGAATAAAAGAAAGTATAAAACATGGGACCTTAGGAAACTCCAAAGTATTAAAATTCTTTGCTTGTCCTTCCCCCCCCCCGCCCCCAAAACAACCCATCCCCCAAATCAGCCCACCCCACCTAGAAAAATTTACAACAAATCTCTTCACTGCTAAAAACACTATTAAAAACACGCGTATTTCTGATAAAATTTTCGATCCAAATAATCAGAGGCAGATTTAGGATTTAAATCCTGTGGGTTCAACTTTTAAAGCTTTAGCATTAGACTCATTATATTTTTAAAGCTATGGGTACATATCTACTATTTCTGTAATTTTAATGAATTTTTATATATAAATTTTTTTTCGCGTCAAAAATTATGGGTTCAGTTGAACCCGGTGATACTATACTACATCCGCCACTTGACCTAATTTGTCGAAATTATACCCGCTGGAAATCATTGCGGTAGCCTTTTTAGGGTTTCAGACAGATATCCGACAGAGTTGTAATTAGGAGTGTTTTTTATTTTTAGTATTGATGTAAATTGAGAAGTCGATCATTGCTAGCTACTTAATGTCTTAGTCATAATATACTTCTACTAGGAATATGTGACAATATTTGATAGGATAAAAATTTAGGTATTAATTTGACTTATAGAATGTATTATGATGATGAAAGAAAATACTAAAGTTGTGATTAGAAAGAGAACAAGCATAACCTCAAAATTGAAGGGAGAGTAAGCTAATGTATTCAGATTCTTGAAGTTTATGAATTGTATTAAAATAAAATGGTGTCAACATAGGATATAAATGCTTTTGGTTAATGTTGGTTATGAATGCATCCACTGTCCTTATATTAAATAAATATATGGCACTCTTTTTTTGTATGTTGTAAAAACTAAATTATTATTATATATTTAAATATAATTTAATTTAAAATTCTTTCATTCTACCCATAGGGACCGTTTGGTTGGAAAACAAGTTATTCTATGATTAATTATCCCGGGATTAGTCATTCTAGGATTAGTTATCTCACCCACCTATAGAGATAAAAAATATATTATAATTTCGGGATAATTAATTTCAGTATTAGTTATACCACTCAACTCAAATTTAATATTGAGATTAAATATTCTTTATCTCTCGTACCAAACGAGACTAAAATAAAACTAGAAAATCACAGTTGAGGATTTTTCTTTTCTTGAACCTCATCATTGTTTTTTCTTTCTTTCTTTCTTTTTATGTCAAATTGGGTGCTTTCCCTTCCCTTCTAGCTCATCCTCTAGAGGGGCACATGTACCAAATGACTTGTAAATTCGACAATTGTAAGTAACCTAAAAACCTAACTTTTATTAGTTCCTTTAAATGTTTCGGGAGCTTATGTTGTGTCACAAAAGTAGTAAAATCTTGAATTCTCCGAGTACCATAAAAATCCCAAAAAAAGCAAATAGTGATGTGTATTTTATTATATCATATTAGTATTCTTTGACACCTGAATGGATTCTAGGAATTGATTCTTGATTGGTTGTAGAGCTTAAAAATAATAATACTAGGCAATACTTTTTCTTCTCTCCCATATATAAATGTCAAATAAAATCCCTTAAATTAGCTTTTGGCATGTCGTCCCCAACCATTCAAGTTGTCACACTAAACTTCTTCTTTTTTTTTTTCCTTTTAAAATACCTTATGGCTAGCAAATACTATTTCTACCACACGCAAGGTAGGGATAATATTTGTGTACATCCAATCTTCTCAGATTTTACTTGTAAAATCACACTGTATATATTATTATTGTTATTATTTTTTTTAAATATCCTCGGGTCAATGGTGGAGTTGTATAGAAGATGTTTTAACTAGGGGTGACAAATGGGCGGGTTGAGTTGAATTTGGGCGAGTCAAGATGTGTTAGATCAATAAATGGGTCATTGCCCAACCAAACCCAAAGTGTACTTGGGCTAAGATGGGTTGGGTCAATATGGGCAAAACAATGGGTCATAGTCCAACCCGCCAACTTGACCCTTGTTTTAGAACCATGCTCATCTTGCATAAAAAAAGCCTTTTACCTTAAAATGTGTAAGTTGAAAAATATTTTGCGGGCGGGGTGGGGGGTTTGGGGTGGGTAGGTGGTGCAAAAGAACGAAAAAACATTAAAAAAAAGTTTAAAAAAAACTTGAGGGGATTTGTACGCGGGGGGAGGTAAGGGGTAGGGTATAGGTGCAGAAAATTAAAAATACAAAAAAAAAAAAAAAAGAG